>JANHAA010000025.1:0-31143 GCA_026225975.1 Clarireedia hainanense
CTTTTTAGATTATTAAATAAAGTAAAATTTCTTTTATTTTAATATATTATAATATTACTAATATAGATATTATAATAATCCAGATATATTAAACTTACTATATAAGTAATCCTTATAGATATTATATTGATCTTAACTAGTAGATCTTATAAGATTATTTAATAGTAAAGTAGATTTATAAGTATATCTAGTATATATATACTTTAAGTATATAACCTATATAACTATTATATATATATAAGTTTTTAAAGTCTTTCGACTCTTTTAACTTTATAGTTATTAATTTTAAAAATAGTATAATCTTATCTTTTACCAGATTCTTATAATATATTATTATATTATTAATAACTCAATATTAATCTTTTTAGTTAATTAGTAGTCTTCTAAATAATACTTTATTTATAATCCTCTTTATTTAGGAAACTATTAAAGTTATTAAAAAAAGGCTTATTTTACTAAATAGTAATATAAGTATTATTACTTTTATTATCCTCTTTATTCTTATTACTTACTTTTTTACTCCTTTTCTATAATTCTTACTTCTATTTTTACTCTTTTTATAACTTCTTCTAAACCTCACTTCCTTTATAAACTAATCTTATTTAATAATATATCTTCTTTTTAAGATATTAAATATAAAGTGTTTAAGAAAAGTACTAAAATACTATAATAAGATTAAAACTCTATACTTAATATAATTCTCCCTTTTAAATACTTTTATTTTAAAGATCTAAAAAATATCGATAATAATTTAAAAGCTTAGTATATTAATAATACTTTTATAAGTTTTAATATTAATATAGAAAAGAGAAATAAAAGAAAAAATAAGATAATTAATCCTTTATTCTCTTAACTTTAAAATCAAAACTCTACTTTATTCTTAATAAATAGTAAGCTAGTTATATTAATTTAATTGATTTTAGAATTGTAAGTATAAACTAAGATTTAATAAGAATAATTAAGATTATAATAAATTTAAATTACTAAACTAATCTTTATTTATATTTCTATTAATATTACTCTTAGTATTATAATTACTCTCCTTTTAGTATAACTTTAATAAATATAATCTATAAGAGATTAGTCGATTATCTTTATAAAGTAATTAAAGTTTATTATTAAACTAAAAGTTTCTAATAAATAACTATCTTGAGAAATAACTAAACTATTTATAAAAGAGATATTTAAGTAATATAGTCTTGAATATAATTTAACAACTTTATATATTTATATTTAAGAGATTAATAAAGTTTATAATCTACTTTCTTATATATATTTAACTCGCAACCTTTTTTTATTTAGTATTAATTCGATTTAACCTCTTTAAATTATTAATCTTATTAATAAACTTAATAATAGTTCTAATATTCTTTTATCTTTATAGAAATATATAGTTTTTAGTAGACTAGTTATATATACTTACTTTAATAAATACTAAGTTTATAAGTATATCGATAATCAAGTTGAGAGTACTACTTTTAATTACTTTAAAAGTTTATTCTTATAAGAGTTACTTTTATTTATAAAACAATTAGTTAAAAAGTTATATTTACTTTTCTATAATAATTCTGAGTTTACTTTTACTAAAAGTAAGTATTATATATTATTTATAACTACTTTTAAATTAATATCTTTATTTAAAGAATTTTATTATTAACTTTATATCTTAGATTTTATTAGTAAAGTTTTAAAAGAGATAATTTAAAAAGATCTTCTTTTTAAGTTTATTAAATATTATTAGAATCAGATTAAGTTAATTTAATATTAGACTATCTCTTTATAAGACTTAGTTTAATATTTAAATTTCTTAGAATAATAAGATAATATAAATAAGTTATTAATATTACTCTAACTTATTTATATTCTTATAATATCTACTTTTATATATTATTCTATTAATATCTCGATCAAAGCTAATAAAGAAATTATTACTAATTAGGCTAACTACCTTTTACTAAATTATAGAACTGATCTTAACTGTTTTACTCTACTAGTATTAGTTAATCTTACTATAAATAAAATACCTCTTTACTTTATATTGAGAAATACTATATTTACCTTTTAAAGTAGATTAAAAGATAATTCTCCTTTTAAAAGTATTCTTAACTATTCTTATAATAATACTTTCTATTATATTAATATTATTAATATTGACTTTTTTAACTAAGAAGAGGAATATCTTAATACTATAAGTAAATAAGAGTAAGAAGATAAGTATAAAGATAAAACTATTATTATTATTTATATAATCAATAATTAAGTAAAAGATTATACTTAGTAAAAGATTCTTTATTAAGTAGAATTAGAGATATAAGATATTTAGATTTAACTAAACTACTAAAAGGAAAATATATAATATTCTTTTATATATTAGTAAGAAATTAATATTTATTCTAAACTAAAACTCTTATTAATTTAGAAGTAAATAATTTCGCTTTTATTAATATTATATTCTTTAAAATACTTAACTTTATTTAAAAGGTTATAGTAAAAAGACTAAAGATACTTTTACTAGTTAAAAGTTATAATAATAAGAGAAACTAAGAAATCTTTTATTATATTTATTTAAACCTGTTTATTAATAGTTAACTTCAAACTTATATCTCTTTTTTAATTACCTACTTTATATACTTTATAATCTTTAGAAGGATATAACTATTCGAAAATTAAATCTTTTTAGATTATAAATAATACTAATTATATTAACTTATAAACTTACTTTCTAACTAAACTTATTTTCGACTTATAATATATATTTATATTAACTTTAATCTTTATATAATCAACTATGAATATTAAAAAGATATAGATTAGTAAGATTATAAATTAGATAAATACTAAAGATAATAAGTTAGTATTAATTATCTAGATAACTAAATAGTTACTTTAGTATTTATATTAGCGATATTATAATATACTAAGATAAAAGAAATTTTATTTTATTTAGTAGTTTAAAAAGTTGAACTAATTTTTACTATAACTATATTTATACTTTTATAGTTAACTAAGTTATATAGAATATTTTTAAAAGATCAAGTTTATATATTTAAGATAATAAAGACTATTTTTAAAAATAAATAATTAATATAACTTTTAATTATTACTAGAAAGTTTAAACCTTTTTAAAAGCTTTAAGTAAATTATTTGAAAAAGATTATTAATTTGTATATAATCTCTAGAGTTATTTTTTATATACTTTATTACTAAGATAATTAATATAAACTAAATACTATCTCGATTTATAAGATCGACTAACTACTTAAAGAGTAATAAACTAATTAAGAAAATAAATAAACTATTTTCTTATTATTTAAATAATTATATTCTATTTTCTAGTCTTAGTTAACTACTATAATCTCTTTATTCGAAATTGATATTAAGCTTCTAATCCTTAATAAATACTAAGAATTCTTAGTTATATTCTCTAAATTTAAATTAAATACTTTATTACTTTACTATCTTTATAACTATAAGATTATTTTAAAAGAAAGTATAAAAAATAAACTTTATTATAATTTGTTATATAAAATATCAACTAAAGAATTAAAGATTATTAAAGAATATTTTACTAAGAACTTAGTTAAAAGATTTATTAAACTAAACTAAACTTTATTTATTATTCTAATTCTCTTTATTAAGAAGCTAAATAGATTATTATATTTTTATATCGATTTCCAGATACTTAATATATTTATTTATAAAGATTATTACTTATTATTACTTATTAATAAAACTTTTACTTATATTTCTTATATAAAAATCTTTATTAAATTAGATATTAAATAAATATTCTATTATATTAAAATAGATTTAACTTTAAAAAAGTATATTATATTCTATATATATTATAAAGTTTATAAATATAAAGTTATACTTTTTAGATTAACTAATAACTTTATAATATACTAATATTATATAAATAATATTCTTTTTAATTATTTAGATATTTTTTATACTATATACCTCGATAATATCTTAATTTATTTTGAAGATATATTTGAGTATAAAACTTATATTAAGCTAGTCTTATAATATCTTTAAGATATTAGACTATAAACTAATCTTAAGAAATATAAATTTAATATTATTTATATTAAATACTTAAGATTTATTATCTCGATTAATAGTATAAAAGTAAACTTTAAGAAAGTTACTATAATATAATAATAAGTTTATTCTTTAATAGTAAAAGGTATATAATTATTTCTTAGATTTTATAATTTTTATAGATATTTTATTTATAATTTTAATATTATAACTAAACTACTTATTAATTTAACTAAAGTTAATACTCTATTCTACTTCGATAAAAGTTATTAACTAGCTTTCGATATATTTAAGTATATATTAATAAGTATATTATTTCTTTAATATTATAACTATTTACTTCTTTATATATTAGAAATAAATATATTAGATAATATTATAATAAATATACTTTTATAGAAATATAATAATAATTAACTTTTTATAATATTCTTCTTAAAAATAATATAATTAGTTAAATTAAATTATAAAGTATATAATAAAGAAATATTTATAATTATTAAATTATTTAATAATTAGTAAACTAAATTTATATTAACTTTATATTAAATCTATATTTATATAAATTATAAAATATTAAAATACTTTATAATTATTAAATCTTTAAATATATAATAAGTTTAATAAATTAAACTCTTTATAAATTATAACTTTCTAATTATATATTATTTAAAAAAGAATAATCTTTTTATAAATATACTAATTTATAAAGTTAATAAACTATTATTATAAAATAAATAAAAAAAGTAAGATAGATTATAATAACTTCTATATAATAATTAGATCGATCTAAGAATCTTTAATAATCTATTAATTAATATTATTATATTTAATACTTTTAATTCTCTTTTATTTTTAACTCTCTTTATTAACTATCTTCTTAAAGTTAATTATAATTTAAAGAGTTTATAAAGTTTAAAAGTCTAAATTACTTATAATAATCTTTACTTAACTTTTAAAAGTAATCTTCTTTTATATAATAATTATTTTATTATTCCTAATACTTAGAACCTTTATATACTACTTATTCACGAAGTATATAATTCTATATTAATTATATATCCTAATATCAAGAAAACTACTCTTTTATTTATTAAGTTATATTACTAGTATAAATTAATTACTTTAGTATATATATATATTTATAACTATTATACTTATTATAGAAGTTTAATTCTTTATAATAAGATATTAAAATTATTTTACTTTTTACTAATCTTTATATATATATAGGAATATATTATAATAGACTATTATAGTTTTAATAAGGATAAATATAATTTCGATAATATTCTAATTATTATTGATTGTTTTAATAAGTAAATAATTACTATTTTATATTATAAAATAATTGATACTCGAAAATAAACTTAGCTATATTTATAATATATCTATTAATACTATAACTTATTTATAATAATACTCTTTAATTATAGTTTATAATTTATTTTCTCTTTTTAGAAAGAGTTTAATATTATATTTAGAATTTAGATTAAACTTTTAACTACTAACTATTTATAAATAAACAGTTAGATTAAGATTTATAATTAGTATTTATAAAAGAAACTTCGACTTTTTATTAACTATTACTAAGATAATTAGTTCGAGTTCTTACTAATAATAGATTATATTTAATTAATCTTACTTTATATATTTTTAAATATTATAAGTCTATTCGAAATACTATATAACTAAGAATTGTAATATATATAGATTTAGAAGAAAACTAATATATTATAATTTGTAAATAACCTTAATATTACTAATATATATATATATATTTAGAGAAATCTAGAAGTTTTAGAATATATTTACTAAGTAATCAAGAAAGTTTAAAAGTATATAGTCTAAATAATTAATATATTATATCGCTTTATTAACTTCGATATTAGTAATTATATCTAGCTAGATATAAGATACTTATCTATTTAATAACCTTTTAAAAAGCTTGATTTTCTAATAAATAGATATTTCAAGATTTTTATAAAAGTTAGTTACTTCTTTAAACTTAAACTATCTAAAATAATAAAGATATACTTTATATTCCTTATTAATAAATTAAAGAAAGCTTTAAATAATCTATTTTTTAGATAAGTTAATAACTTTTTACTATTTATTAATATTACTAATAAAGAGGAATAAAAAGTAAAGAAGATTTTTACTTATTGTAAAAGATACTAATCTCTAGAATATTATATATAATAGTTTAATTATAATATTAACTTGATATAGTATAAAGTGTTTAACTTCAAGATAATCTTATATTTACTTAATATATTCTACTTAGAAAATCTCTTTTTATTTAATCCTTTAATACTCCTTTTAGAGTAATTACAATTATACTAAGTAGAAGAAAACAATTATAAGTATTTTAAAAGCGATTATCTTATAGCTTTAGTATAAAAATAATAATTTTTTAGATAATTAAATATATAACTATAAGTAGATTTATAATAATTTTAACTTACTTACTATATTTATTTAAATTTTTATATTAACTAATCTTCTTATATTTATTAGCTATTTTTACTTAATATAATCAATAGATTTAAAATACTCGAGAATAAGCTTTTTTAAAAGGGGGGGTAATATAATAATCTAGATATATTAAGCTTATTATATAAATAATTCTTATAAATATTATATTAATCTTAACTAGTAAATCCTATAAGATTATTTAGTAGTAAAGTAGACTTATAAGTATATCTAGTATATATATACTTTAAGTATATAATCTATATAACTACTATATATATATAAACTTTTAAAGCCTTTCAACTCTTTTAACTCTATAGTTATTAATTCTAAGAATAGTATAATCTTATCTTTTACTAGATTCCTATAATATATCGTTATAGATATTAAAGTAGTTACTTAGTTATTTAAGCGATTAATATTAACTTATTATCTCTAGTATTTATTTAATTTATAACCTTATTAATTTATATCCTTCTAATATTCGTAATTAATTATATAAGGATTAAAGTTAATATAAATATATATTATAAATTAAAAGTAAGTTTAATTAGAAAGTAAGTTTATAAGTTAATATAATTAATATTATTTATAATTTAGAAAGATTTAATTTTCAAATAACTATATCTTTCTAAAAATTATAAAGTATATAAAATAAGTAATTAAAAAGAGGATATAGATTTAAAGTTGATTATTAATAAATAGATTTTAATAAATATAATAAGAGATTTCTTAATCTCTTTTATTATTATAACTCTTAATTAATAAAAGTATTTTCAATCTTTTTATTATAACCCTTTAAATAAAGTTAAATATTTTAAAGAATATAGTATTTATAATAATTATATATAAGTTGTATATATATAATATATATTTAAATCTACTAGGCAAGATCAACTAATTAGCTAGAATATTGTATTAAGAGTATTACTAATTATTAACTTTAAGTTAGATAAACTATTTAAAACTTTATACTCTTCTTTATATATAGCTTTTCTTTAAATAGTTTAATATTCTAAAGTCGATATAAATTCTTTTTATAATATATCTATTATATTATATTAAACTCCCTTTATTTTAATATATAATATTATCTTCTTACTAAAAGTAGTATTATTAATATTTAATTAAAAGGTAATCTATATATAAATATTTTACTAAGAAGTAATTAGTCTTTTTAATCTTTTCAAATTCTTTATAAATAATAAAAGTTACTAAATATTTAGTAATAGTTATAAATTCAAAGTTCAAATTTATATATTATTACTAGAAAGGTAATTATAAAAAGACTTAATTAAAAGTTCTTTTATATAGTCTCTCTAGACTTTATAAAAATCTTGTTAATAGTTATACTAAAGCTAGCTAATAGATCAAAGTATAATAAAAACTAGATTATAATCTTGAAACTTTATCTAAAGTAAGTTAATATCTAAATATTAATATTCGAAACTTACTAGAGCTATTTTATATATTAATACTTCGCGATTAATTATAATTACTTTATTTCTTGATTTAGATATTATTCCTAGATTAAAATAAATAATAAATACTTTTCTTCTTCTTTCTTTTAGTTTAATAAATCTCGGTTAATTACTTAAGATTTTCTACTAATCTTTATACTAATTAATAAATTTTCGGATTACCTCTTATTTCTATATTTAGATATCTTACTTAGACTTACTTCTTTATATATAATAAAAACTTTTATTTACAAGTAACTTCTCTTCTACTTATCTAAAGTAATAATATATTACGAATTTTGTCTTCTGAGTCACGTGGAAGTGGTTAGGATCTCGATTACTAAGCGACAGTAAGGTTGAAAGTAATATTATATAGTTTATTATTGATAATAGTTATATAGAGAATCGAATAATTATGATAATAAGTAATAAATTATAATTGAAAGTTGAATATAAAGCTCTATATATTATAGGAAAACTATTTACTTATATAGACTTTCATTCTCTATTATCCTATTAATCCTAGTAATCCTAGTATACTAGGAGTACTAGAACTACTAGATCCCTACCTAAAGTTCTACTAAAAATACTTAATATCTCTTAGATACTAATCCTTTAGTAGATACTTCTTAACTTTAAATACTATACTACCTAAAGATATACTAATAACTATTAGTACCTCTTCTATCTTTATACTTAGAGTAAAGACTCTTTGCTTTTACTTTACTATATTATCTAAAAGCGGAGGTTTAATACCTACTAATTATAAGTAACTACCTTTTAAGCTTAAAGTCTTTAGACTACTATATAACTGGAGTTATAATACTATCCCCTTTCTAGCCTAGTATTATTCCAATACTTATTATAATAGTATAAAGTACTTACTTAGGTTTTTTCGATAAATATTTTAATCCTTCTTTCTTTATTATACTTAAAGAGATATCTAAGTCTATAAAAAGTTGTAATACTATTTATTTTTATTCTAAAGAAAAAGAAAAAATAATATTTATAAAATATTCTTATTATTCTAAAAAGGGGTTTAAATATTATATTCTTTCTAGAACCGACTATTATAAAGAATATATCAAGAGTATTAAAAAAAAGCCCTATAATATATATAGAAGTTCTATATCAGAATAGGAGAGTATCTAGTAAAAAGAAGTTTACCTAGAAACTAAAAAGAAGAAAGTGATTATTATCTTCTAAAAAGCTATAATAAAGATTTTTTATTTATAAAAATAGTAGAAGGTTTTGAAAGAAAAGGCTAGAAAGATATTATAATATAATCTTTAAACGATAGATATACTAGAAGAGTTTAAAGAAAAGAAGAGACTAGAAGAAGAATAAACTAAGTAAACTATATAAGTTCTTTAGATAATTAGTTCTTCTAAGATCGATCTTTTAATCTTCGATCTTCTTCTAATAAATAATTCCGAACTAGCTATTTAGTTAGAAACTAAAAGTTCCTTTAATAGAACTTCTTTAAATCCTATAAGTAGTTTAAGTTCTTGACTAATTCTTATATATTTTCTAAGTATAGGTAACTTTCCTATTTAATTAAATAATAGAGTTTTCCTTTAATATATTTCTAATTTAGTATTTCTTCAACTTTATATTTAATATTTAGATTAATTAGTTTAATTTCGGTATAAGGTGTATTCAGTACTCTTAGTAGTACTAGTTCTAGAAGTGAAATATAAAATATAAAGTATATATTTATTATTTTAAGTAGTTTTAATTTATAATTGATTAGTCTAACTACTTTATTAATCTTGAAAAATCCTAATTTCTTATAATCTAGTTTATTATTTAATCTCTTTATATTAATATTTTATTATATAAAGTATATTTTATTCCTTTTCTTAAGTATTAGTTCTATACTATACTTTATATTATAATAGTATATTGTATATTATATAATAAACTTAATATTAAGTAATAATTATTTATATAGATTTCTAAAATCCTCTATTTTTATTATTCTTATATCTAATTTTACTATATCTAGTAACTATATATTATATACTTTAGGTTCGAAGCTGAAATTAGTATATACTAATATTATATTTATAGTAGTTACTTCTATAGTATTGTATATAAACTATATAAGTAGTAGTAATTCTATCTAATTGTCTTGTTTGTAATTAATATAATATTGTAGATATTATTCTATAGTTTAATTTAGTTATTCTATTTACTTATCTATTTATAAGTAAAACATTATAGAGAATTTTCTTTTGATTCCTAGTAAAGTTATAAATATCTATTAGAATTTCAAAGTAAAAAATTTGTCTTTATCCGAGATAATTTCTATAAGTATACTATAGATACTAGCTACTATTTTTAAAAATATATAAGCTAAATCCTTAGCAATACTACTTTCTTTATATAGAATTATATATCTAAACTTAGTTAATCAATCTATAATAACTAGAATAGAATTATATATTACTTTTATTATTAGATCCTTTGAGAGTAGTAGTTTAACTATAAAGTTTTATATAATAGACTTCTATAACTAAGTAAGTATATCTAGAGTTTTAAACTATCTATACAGAGTATACTATAAGGTTTTATTCTATATATAAATATTATAGTTTCTAATAACTTCTTTAATTATTCTTCTTATTTATAAGAAATATAAGTTCGTCTTAATCTTTGTAAATATCTTTGTAATTCCTTGATAACTATAAGCTAGTAGTTTATATTATTTCTAAATAAACTATTTTACTAGAGTTGAAGAGATATATATTTTTCTATAAAAGTATATAATATTATCTTTAATTATAAATCCTTTATCTAGATATTCTAATACTTGTTTTATAATAGAATTATTCTTGTAATACTCTTATACTTACTTCTCTAAATAATCATTACAAAGTAATATTATTATAGTTAGTTAGGCTATATTGAATACTAATAAATTTTCTTTTTATTTAAATATAATATATAATTTGTATATTTTATTTTCTAGATATTCTAGTTTTCTACTAAGTATATCGACTCTAATATTTTTATTTCCTTTAATATATAGTATTCTAAAGTTGTATATAGCTAATATTTCTACTTATTATACTTATTGTTTATTTAGAACTTTAGTTATTATAAAGTATACTAAATTCTTATAGTCTAAATAAACTTAGATTATATATTTAGATCCTTCAAAGTAAACTCTTTATTCTTTGAATATATCGACAATAGCAAATAGTTCCTTATTGTAAATCTCGTAATTCAGCTTAACTAGTTAAAGCTTTTTTAAGTAGTATACTACTAGTTATAACTTTTTATCTTTGCTTAGTTAACTTAGGACTATATCTAATATATAGTTTGATATATCTGTCTTAATAGTAATTAGTTGTTCGAGATCGAAAGTAATAAAGACTAGTACTTATATAAAAACTTGTTTAAAAGTATTAAATACCTATTATACTATACTACTCTATTTATACTTAATATTCTTCTTAGTTAACTTTATAAAAGGTATTATAATTTTCAAATAATCTTTAATAAATCGCTTATAGAAATTTATAAATCCTAAAAATAATTATATTTTCTTAATAATAGTAAGTTGCTTCTATTCTAAAATTTCTTTTATCTTATTTAGGCTTATCTTAAGTTCAGTAATACTAATAATATACTCTAGGAATTCGGTTTCGATAATATAAAACTTGTATTTAGATAGTTTTAATAAAATACTTATATTTTAAAAAATATCCAAGATTTCTTATACAATTTTAATATACTTTTCAAGAGTTTCGATAAAGATTAAAATATCGTTGAGATAAGCTATATAATAATTATCAAGATACTTCTTTAATAAATTATTAACTAGCCTTATATATATTACTAGTATATTTGTAAACTCGAAGAGTATTACTTAGTACTTATAATATCTATATCAAGTATAGAATATAGTCTTCTATTTATTACCTTCTCTAATTCAGATTAAATTAAATCTTATATATTAATCTAACTTCGTAAAATATTTAGTTTTCTCAATTCGATCTTATAGCTTACTAGCTAATAATAATAAATATCGATCTTTGATAATAATAGTATTAAACTTTCAGTAGTCGATAATAAATCTACCTTTTTTATTCTCCTTCTTTAATATAAAGAAGATTAGTACTCTTATAAGCGATAAAGATTTTCTAATAAATCCTTTAGCTAAATTCTCGTCGAAGTATTTATAAAGTAACTTAAACTTCTCCTCTGATAGTAATATAATTAGTAAGAATAATAATTCTTTTTCTTCTTCTAATTTTATCTTATAATCCCAAAATTGATATTTTAATAAAATATCCTTTTAAGACCTTTCCTTGAAGATCTCAATATATTTCTAGTACTATACTAGTATATCCTTTAGTAAGAGATTCTAAACTAGATATCCAACCTCCAGAGTATTATTTACCTTCAATATATATAGTTTTTTTTACTACTTCCCGAGCTAGGATATCAGTTTTACAAAACCTCGTATAATTTTCGTTTTATACTTATACTTATTAAACTTTAAAGTTTATCTAATCTAGTTAATATACAGATTATAATATTCTAGCTATAATATTCTTAAAATTATTTAGTATCCTCTTAATAGGATTAAATCTATTTTTATCTATTTAGAATACTATCCTAGCTATATTAAGAATTCCTATATTTCATACTAAACAACTCTATTACTTTTAGCTAATTGCCTATTAGTAAATATAAGCTTATATAGAACTTATTTTTTTAAAGTTCGTAATTTTATAAATATTATAGCTTCTAATACTATAAAATTTTTTATTACTTCTAAATCTATTATAACTCGGAGTATTTATCTATTTATATATACTTTGTAAAAAATCTATTCTAACCTTTAAGTAGTTTTTAACTCTCTAACTTTTAATTCTATAACTAGTATTTTAAATAACTTAGCAAGTTATTCCTAATCGATATAAAGTATTTTGTAATAAAGTTTTATAGTTAATATATTCTACTATATTCTAACTTCTTTGTTTATCGATTTTATATAGTATATTTAGCCTTTAGCTAAAAACTATATTACTAATTATTCTATATAAATATTCTCCTCTTTTCCGACTTAATACTATAATTATATTCTTCTTAAATATTAGAATATAACCTAATATTAGTTAAGTTTAAGTTCTATATCCTTAAAATCTGTTCTAAAAAACTTTTAATAGATTTTTCCTATCTTGTTTTATTTCTATCTAAAATACTTACTATCTATATATTTTAATATATAAGTTTTATTTACTCTAGGTTCAGAATTTCTAGTATAGTTATAATATTTGACTACTCAATCTAAGTAAATCTAAACTCTAATTTCCTATATATTATTTTTTTCTTTAATAGTCTATTCTTCTTCTATTTATAGTAAAGTATATACTATATTCTTTAACTATTACCTAAATATATCTACTTAGTTCCCTTTTCTTTATAGTTTCTTAGGATACTAATTTATATTATCTTTATCTAACTAATATACTAAATAGTAATTATTATAATATACTATCTATAATAGTAATATATAATCGCTATCTTGATTACTAAGTTATCTACTTATTATACTAATTTAGTATCTAAGTATATTTTTCCTTTAGTAACTACTATTACTTACTAATATCTTGAACTATCCTTTTTTCTTCTAAATATTCTTCTTTAGTTTCTATATTTAAGATTTCTTTTAATAATCTTTTACTTAGTATCCTAGGAATTTATATTCAAAGTAAAACTTCTTTTCTTATTTATAATTCTTTTCTTCTTAAGAAAAATTATTCTTAAAGCTTATAAAATCTAACTCTATAAAGTTATTATAAGTCTTTTCTCTAGAATATTATTATTTAGTAAACTTTGATCTTCCTTTATTCTTATAGTAATATTATCCTTATTATCTAGTAGTTCTAAAACTAATTACTTTTTAAAATTCGTACTTACAATTATCAATTCGAATAGTTTCCTTAATTAAATTGTTTATATTTATAATTAGATCTCTTCTAGATAATTCCCTCTAAATAAATAGTTTAAGTTTTATTTCGTAATAGCTAATAAAAGTTTTTACTCCCTATTTAGTTTAATTATTAAATTTTCAGAATTCAATTATATAACTGATAGCTAATCTAATTTATTTTAATTCAAAGATCTTTCTTTTAGTAGTTCGAGTAATATCAATATCTTTAAATACTCTTCTGATTTCTATTCGAAATTTATCGAAACTTCTAAAAATAATATAGATAGTTACTATTATTTATTCTAGGTTTTTACTATTTTCGAAATAATCAGATAAAAAAAGTTCGATCTATTTAGTTACTTCGCTTTTAAAGTAGAAAGTTACTTAGAAACTCTTAGTATCTTAAGTTTCGAATTTATTAATATTAAATCTAAAGTATATTCCTAGTTATAAAAAAAAAGTATCTAATTCTTTTCTATTATTACTATACTTTTTTAATAGTATAATCTTTAAAGTTTCTTAAAGTCTAAACTCCTTTAGCCTATTATTATTACTTTCGTTTTCTTTATAATAAATATCTATATATATATCTCTATTATAATCTAGTATAGTAATTCTAGTTGAATTTATAGTAATTCTTTATACTATTATCTAGTTTAGTAGTTCAGATACTAAAGTAGCAATTAAGGCTATTTTCGATTTAGTATATAAAGTAATAATAATACTTAAAGTATTACGAATCTTATTTTCTAAGTTATATAGAAGTAGTTAAAATCTCGATTACTAAGTAATAGTAAAGTCGAAAGTAATATTATATAGTTTATTATTGATAATAGTTATACAGGAAATCGAATAATTACGATAATAAATAATAAGTTATAATTGAAAGTTGAGTATAAAGCTCTATATACTATAAGAAAACTATCTACTTATATAAACCTTTATTCTCTATTATCTTATCAGTCCTAGTAGTCCTAGTATACTAGGAGTATTAGAACTACTAAGTCCTTACCTAAAGTTCTACTAAAGATATTTAGTATCTTTTAGATATTAATCTTTTAGTAGATACTTCTTGACCTTAAATACTATACTACTCGAAAGTATATTAATAACTATTAATACCTCTTCTATCCTTATATCTAGAGTAAAAACTCTTTACCTTCGCTTTACTATATTATCTAAGAGCGGAAGTTTAATATCTACTAATTATAGATAGCTACCCTTTGAGCCTAAGGTCCTTAAGCTACTATATAACCGGGGTTATAATATAATATTTATAATTACTTTATCTACTTATTATTTCTCTTCACTTCTTTAAAGATAATAGAATAATTAATTACTAATAAGATAATAACTAAGTTTATAATATTATATTAATAGTTTAATACTTAAATTAAAGACTTTACAAATTAACTTGAAGCTATCTATATTGAAAATATCTTCTTTTATTCTCTCTATTTTTATCTAAATATATAGTCTAAATTATAAAACCTAGATAAGTTTAATAGTTCTTATTTTAATATATAGTTACTAATTATTAAAGCTAAATTATAAGTCGATAACAATATTATAAAAGATAAAACTATTAAATTCTACTATATTTTCTTAAACCTTAAATCGAATATCTAAATACAAGTTTTTCCTCTTATTA
The DNA here is from genome assembly GCA_026225975.1 of Clarireedia hainanense. NCBI lineage: Eukaryota > Fungi > Ascomycota > Leotiomycetes > Helotiales > Rutstroemiaceae > Clarireedia > Clarireedia hainanense. Next base: position 15,584 of record JANHAA010000025.1, read on the forward strand.
ATAAATCCTCTTTTAATTATAAAGATATTCTTAATACTTTATTTCTAGTATATAAGAACTTATATTATACTAAGAAAGTATTTACTCGTTTATATATAATTTATCAAGATATTAACTCTCTAAATAGTTATATTACTAGATTTCAATATATATTATATAAAGTAAGTAGAAAGAGTTAAGATAATAATAAGAAGATTAATACTTTCTAATCTAGCTTAAACTTGATAATTATATAATAGCTTAATAATCAATTATATAAATTTAATAACTTTAAAGAGTTTATATACTTTAACTAATACTTTGTAAGTTTATATCTATTTATACTTATACTTCTAGTTTAGTTCTAGTAATAATAATAACTACTTTATTTTATTTATAATTAGTCTTATTACTTATAAGTATTATCGTCTAAACTTATAGATATAAATATAATTAAGATTAAGAAATAAATTGAAGATAGTTTAGATTGAAAAATCTTCTTTACTTTACTTTCTTTCTTTAATTTATTATTATTTAAGACTTTAAGTTATTCTTTTAAAAATATTTAAGAGCGAGCTTTTTCGAAGAAGAGAGTAATATAATAATTATATATAAATTGTATATATATAATATATATTTAAACCCGCCGAGTAAAGTCAACTAATTAACTAGAATATTATATTAAAAATATTACTAATTATTAGCTTTAAGTTAGATAAACTATTTAAAGCTCTATACTCTCTTTTATATATAACTCTTCTTTTAGTAGTTTAATATTCTAAAGTTAATATAAATCCTTTTTACAATATATCTATTATAGTATTAATAAAAGTAAAACTATTTACTTCTAAGTTAATAAAAGCTTTAGTTTAAAATAAATATTAATTTCTTAATAATATATAGAAGAATATTATATACTTTCCTTCTAATAACTTAGTTAAATCTAAGTATTTTATATCTCTAATTCTATTTAATAAAAAGTCTTTTACTAAATATAGTCTTTTACTTAATTATTAATTATATAAGTAATAGTAATAATCTTAACTTTATATTTATCTTCTTATTCTTATTTATTTATAATATCGAGATATTCCTCTTCTTAGTTAAAAGAGTTAATATTAATTATATTAATATAATAGAGAGTATTATTATAAGAATAATTAAGAATACTTTTAAAAGAAGAGTTATCTTTTAATTTACTTTAAAAAGTAGATATAGTATTTCTTAGTATAAAGTAAAAAAGCGTTTTATTTATAATAGAATTAGTTAATATTAGTAAAGTAAAATAGTTAAAATTAGTTTTATAATTTAGTAGAAAGTAATTAATTTAATTAGTAATAATTTCTTTATTAGCTTTAATCAAAATACTAGTAAGATAATATATAGAGATAGATATTATAGAAATATAAGTAGATTAAAGAAATATTAATAACTTATTAATATTATCTTATTATTTTAAGAAGTTTAAATACTAGACTAATTCTTATAAGAAAATAACTTGATACTAAATTAACTTAATCTAATTCTAGTAATATTTAGTAAATTTAAAAAGAAGATTTTTTCAGATTATCTTTTTCTTAACTATACTAATAGAAGCTAAAATATAAAATTAATAGTAGAACTTTTTAAATAAAGATATTAGTCTAGAAGTAATTATAAATAATATATAATACTGACTTTTAATAAAAGTAAATTTAGAATTATTATAGAAAAGTAGATATAGTTCTTTAACTAATTATTTTATAAATAAAGATAGTTCTTATAAGAATAAACTTTTAAAGTAATTAAAAGTAATACTTTCGATTTAATTACTTATATATTTATAAGCTTAGTATTTATTAAAGTAAATATATATAGTTAGTTTACTAAGAATTATATATTTCTATAAAAATAAAAGAATATTAGAATTATTATTAAACTTATTAATAAGATTAGTAACTTGAGAAAATTAGATCGAATTAATATTAAATAAAGAAAGGTTATAAATTAGATATATATAAGAAAATAAATTATAAACTTTATTAATCTTTTAGATATAAATATATAAAGTTATTAAGTTATATTTAAGATTATATTACTTAAATATCTCTTTTATAAATAGCTTAGTTGTTTCTTAAAATAATTATTTATTAAAAACTCTTAGCTTAATAATAAACTTTAATTACTTTATAAAGATAATTAGTTAATCTTTTATAAATTATACCTATTAAAGTTATATTAAAGAGAAAGTAATTATAATACTAAAAGTAATATTAATAGAGATATAAATAAAGATTAGTTTAATAATTTAAATTTATTATAATCTTGATTATTCTTATTAAACTCTAGCTTATACTTATAATTCTAAGATTAATTAAGTTAATATAACTAACTTACTATTTATTAAAAATAAAGTAGAGCTTTGATTTTAAAGTTAAGAAGATAAAAGATTAATTATCTTATCTTTTTCTTTATTTCTCTTTTCTATATTGATATTAGAATTTATAAAAGTATTATTGATATACTAAGCTTCTAGATTATTATTAATATTCTCTAGATCTTCAAAGTAATTATATTCTAGAAGATAAATTAAGTTAAATATAGAACTTTGATTTTATTATAATATCTTAGTACTTTTCTTAAATACTTTGTATTTAATATCTTAAAAAGAAGATATATTATTAAATAAAATTAGTTTGTAGAAGTAAGATTTAGAGGAAGTTGTAAAAAGAGTAGAAGTAGAAGTAAGAGTTATAAAAAGAGAGTAAACAAGTAAATAAAAATAAGAGTAATAAAAGTAATAATAAAAGTAATAATACTTATATTACTATTTAGTAGAATAAACTTTCTTTCAATAACTCTAGTAGTTTCTTAAGTAAAGAGGATTATAAGTAAAGTATTATTTAGAAAGCTACTAATTAGTTAGAAAGATTAATATTAAGTTATTAATAATATAATAATATATTATAGAAATCTGATAAAGGATAAGATTATACTATTCTTAGAATTAATAATTATAGAGTTAAAAGAGTCAAAGAGCTTTAAAGGCTTATATATATATAGTAATTATATAAATTATATATTTAAAGTATATATATATTAAGTATATTTATAAGTTTACTTTATTACTAAGATAATCTTAAGAATCTATTAGTTAAAATTAGTATAATATATACAAGGATTACTTATATAATAAGTTTAATATATCTAGATTATTATATTAATTATAAGATTTTCGATTATTTTTATTTCTATTTATAATAACTTAGTTATAGTATATAATAAAATCTATATTTTATTTTTTATAAAAGAAATTATAAATATATTTATTTTATTTAACTTATTAATAAATATAGATAATTATATTTATTCTTTTATATTAATATCTTTTTAAATTTATTTACTTTTTATATTTTAATTTTATATTTTATTATTCTTTTTAACTTTCTATTATTAATAATTTTCTAAAATATTAAAATTTATTCTCTTTTTAATTGATTTTAAATAATAAAGTAAAGAATAAAAAAGTATTATATTAAAAATATATTTTAAACTTATTATATTATTTATTATATTTCTTCTTTTGCTTTTGAAAGCTTTAAACTTTAATAATATTATAAACTATTTTAATTAATTAATTTAAAAGTTTAATAATTTTATATAATAAAGATAATAAATTAATAAAGACTTTTTAAAATTTATTATTTTTATTTAATAAAGTTAAGAAAGATATTAGTTTATAAAATAAATAATTATATTTTTAAAATATTATAAACTTATTATATAACTTTATATTAACTAGTTAATAACTAATAATAAAAATATTATTAATTTATATAAAAATATTATAACTTTATATTAGTTAGCTAATAACTAATAATAATAAACTTATAATATTTTTATATAAATTAATAATATTTTTTATTATTATTAATTATTAACTAATTAATATAAAATTATAATATTTTTATATAATTTAATAATATTTTTATTATTAGTTATTAACTAGTTAATATAAAGTTATATTACTTTTATATAAATTAGTAATATTTTTATTATTAATTACTAATTAGTTAATATAAGATTATAATATTTTTATTATTAGTTATTAACTAACTAATATAAAATTATAATATTTTTATATAAGTTAATAATATTTTTATTATTAATTATTAGCTCATTAATATAAGATTATATTGTTTTTATATAAATTAATAATATTTTTATATAAATTAGTAATATTTTTATTATTAATTACTAGTTAATTAATATAAAGTTATAATATTTTTATATAAATTAATAATATTTTTATTATTAATTATTAACTTATTAATATAAAGTTATAATATTTTTATTATTAATTACTAGCTAATTAATATAAAATATAAGAAATTAATTAATATAAAATTATAAAAGTTTTTATATAAAGTTATAATATTTTTCTAATTTTAAACTTAATTATATTATTTAATTAACTTTTTAATAATAGATTTTATATAACTAAAGTTAATTAAGATTTATAGTAAGTTATTATATAGATTTTAAAACTATTTCTAATATTCATTATAAGTTAATACTTACTAATATATATTTATAATTACTTTAGAATTAATATTCTTTTAATCTTTATAATTATTTATTTTAAATATTCAATAATATTACTATTATCTATTATTTTTATATTAAATACTTTGTTATTATAACTAAAGTTATATATAAATTAAAAGCTTTAGATTTAGAAGGAAGACTTTTATATTTAGTAAATTAATTTATTATACTTAGATAATATAGTATATATATATATATATATAATAAAAGTATTTATAAATAGAAAAGTACTTTATAATATAAGTATTTTCAAAGTAAAAAGTACTTTTAAGAAAAAGTATTTATTATTATAAAAGTATCTAAAAGAGAAAAGTTATCTTTAGTAAAACTTTTAATTAGAATTATATAATATTTTACTAACTTTTATTTATTTTACTTTAGTAAGAAATAATAAGATTAATAAAATAATAGAGAATAAAAGTTTATATAAATAGATAGTTTTCTTATAATATATAAAACTTTATATTTAACTTTTAATTATAACTTATTTATTTATTATTATAATTATTTGATTTCCTATATAACTATTATTAATAATAAACTATATAATATTACTTTCGACTTTATTATTACTTAGTAATCAAGATCTTAACTATTTCTATATAATTTAAAAGATAAAATTTATAATACTTTAAATATTATTATTACTTTATATACTAAATCGAAATAGTTATAAATAATATTATAGTAATTAAGCTTTTAATCTAATTTTCAATTTAACTACTTACTTTAATAATAGTTATAATTATATTTATATAAAACTATAATAGTAATATTAATATATAAATAAAGGATATAGAAAATAATAATAATAAAAATAAATTAAAGAAGTTTAAATTTTAAGAAACTTTGAAAATTATATTATAAAGAAGTAGATAAGTATATTATTTAAGTATATAATAAACAATATTATTATAATCGCTTTTTAATAGATAAGAATATATAAAGAAAAAGAGGATTATTTTCTATTAGTAATTATATTACTACTTTATATAAATAGAATTAGAGTAAGTAAATAATACTTTAACTAACTAGTATATTCTAAGCTTTAACTCTATTATAATATTATTAAATAAATATAGTAATAATAAAAAAGAATTAAATATTTTCTTTTTATAATTAGAAATATACTTTAGATTTAATATTAATAAATTCGAAATTTAAAATATTAAGAATCTTTAAATAACTTTCTATTTAAAAAGAAAAGTAATTAAATAAATTAAATCTTTTTTAACTAATTATTTTGAAAATAGTAAAAATTTAGAATAAATAATAATAACTATTTTTATTATTTTTAAAAACTTCGAAGAATTTAGAAAAGAGATTTAAAAGGTTTTTAAAAATATTAATATTATTTAAATTATTAAAAGAAAAATTCTTAAATTAAAATAAATTAGATTAACTATTAATTATATAATTGAATTTTGAAAATATAGTAATTAAATTAAATAAAAAATAAAAGTTTTTATTAACTATTATAAAATAGAATTTAAATTATTTATTAGAAAAGAATTATTAAGAAAAGATCTAATTATAAATATAAATAACTTAATTAAAAAAACTATTTAAATTAATAATTAGGAATATAAATTCTAAAAAGTAATTAACTTTAGATCTTTTAAATAATAAAGTTAATAATATTATAAGAATAAAAAAAAATTAAGATTTATTAAATAATAATATTTTAAAAAAGAGACTTATAATAATTTTATAAAATTAAATATTATAAATTTAAAAAACAATCTTTCTTAAAAAGAAAAAAACTATAAATATAAAAAGAAGTTTTGTTTTAAATATAAGTTTCTAAAATACTAAATTAAAGACTATTATAAGAAAATATAAATAAGTAAATTAAAAAAAGGAAATTAAAAGAAAAAAAGATAGTTTAAAATATTAATAAGTAATAATAATAATTATTAAAGTAAAAATATATTTAAATACTAAATTAGTATAATAAATAGATAATTTAATAATTATAATAATAATTATATATTATTATTATAAATAGTATATTTTAATAATTAATATTTAGTATATTAATTAAATAAAGATAATATAAAATAATATTTTAAGAAACTAAGAAAGAAGAGAAATTAAATAATTATATTTAAAAAATAATTATAATTATTATTAAAAGATATAATATATATCTTACTTTTTATAAATAAAGAATAAACTATTAAAAATTTTAATAAAATATAAAAAATTAGAATATAGATTTACTTAGAATAATTAATTAAATATTATAACTATATTAAAAATCTTGAATTTAAAGTAAATAAAATTTATATATTAAAATATATAGATAATAAGTATTTTAGATAGAAATAAAATAAGATAAAAAAAGTTTATTAAAAGTTTTTTAGAATAGATTTTAAGAATATAGAATCTAAATTTAATTAATATTAAATTATATTCTAATATTTAAGAAAAATATAATTATAATATTAAATTAGAAAAGAAAAGAATATTTATATAAAATAACTAGTAATATAGTTTTTAATTAAAAACTAAATATATTATATAAAATCGATAAATAAAAAAGTTAAAATATAATAAAATATATTAATTATAAAACTTTATTATAAAACACTTTATATTAATTAAGAATAATTTGCTAAGTTATTTAAAATATTAATTGGAAAATTAAAAGCTACTTTAAAATCAAGATAAATTTTTTATAAAGTATATATAAATAAGTATATATTATAAATTATAATAGATTTAAAAGTAATAGAAAATTTTATAATATTAGAAATTATAATATTAATAAAATTATAAACTCTTAAAAAACTAATTTTATATAAACTTTATTTTACTAATAAGTAATTAGTTAAAGAGAATAAATTAGTTTAATATAAAATATAGAAATTTAAAATATAATTAAGATAATATTTTAAGTAGATAAAAATAAATTTAATTTTATTAAAAAGTTATTAAATAATTTTAGAAATACTATAATTAGAATATTATAATCTATATATTAACTAAATTAAAAAGACTTTAAAGTTTAATAAATATAAATATAAAATAAAATTTATATAAAATTCTATAAAATTAATATTTTAGTTTAAAAAGTAGTAAGAAAAACTATATATATTAAAAGTAAATAATATTTTAAAAATAGAATACTTAGTTTAAAATCCTTTATTAAATAATATATTAATATAATATTAGAAATATATAAAGATTTTTAAAGAAAAGCTTTAAAAAGATATTTTATTAAAGTATTAGTTTTAAGATTATAAGATAAAATTAGAAGAAGAAAAAAAATTATTATTTTTACTAATTATATTATTATTAAAGAAGAAGTTTAAATTATTTTATAAATACTTTAATAAGAATTTAGTTAAAAGATTTATTAGGAAATCTTTATTATTTATAAAAATATTAATTTTCTTTATATTAAAGAAGAGGAATAAAAAAGGTAAACTAATTATTAATTATTATAAATTTAATACTATTATTATTAAAGATTAATATTTATTATTATTAGTTAGTAAACTATAAAATCGGATTAAGAAAGTTAAATATTTTATAAAATTAGATTAGTATATAAAATTCAATTTAATTTAAATTAAAAAAGAAATAAATAGAAAACTATATTTTATATTTAATATAGATATTATAAATATTAAATAATATTTTTCAAACTTATAAATATACTAGTTATATATATAAAACTAGTTAATAATTTATTAAGAAAATATCTTAATAATTATTATATAATTTATTTTAATAATATTTTAATCTTTATTAAAACTTTTAAAAAGTATATTAAAATAATATAAGAAATCTTAAAGATTCTTTAAAATATAAATATTTTATTAAAACTATTTAAATATAAATTTTATATTACTAAAATTAAATTCTTAGAATATATTATTAATATTATTAAACTTAAAATAAATTTAAATAAAATAAATAAAGTTTTAAAATAGAAATAACTTATTATTATTAAAGAAATATAATCTTTTTTAAAATTTATAAACTTTTATAAATAATTTATTAAAGATTATTTAAAAATTATAATACTTTTTATAAAGTTAATTAAAAAGAATATTAAGTATAAATAGAATAGTATAGTATAGTAAATATTTAATATCTTTAAATAAACTTTTATATAAATATTAATTTTTATTACTTTTGATCTTAAATAACTAATTATTATTAAGATAAATATATTAAATTATATATTAAATATAGTTTTAAACTAATTAAATAAAGATAAAAAATTATAATTAATAGTATATTATTTAAGAAAGCTTTAACTAGCTAAATTAAATTATAAGATTTATAATAAAGAATTATTTACTATTATCAATATATTTAAAAAATAAAGAGTTTATTTTAAAAGATTTAAATATATAGTCTAGATTTATTTAAATTATAAGAATTTAATATATTTTATAATTATTAGATATAATAAAATTAAATATAAAGATAATAAAAGTAGAAAATCTTAAGAATCTATATAAGTAATTATTATTTAATATTAAGTTTATTATATTTAATATAATAACTATATATAAGTTATTATATATAGTATATATTTAAACCTACTAGGCGAAGTTAACTAACTAGCTAAGATATTATATTAAAAGTATTATTAATTATTAGCTCTAAATTAGATAAGCTATTTAAAGCTTTATTCTCTTCTCTATATATAACTCTTCTCTTAGTAGTTTAATATTCTAAGGTTATTCAATACTTTTATTAATAATCTTGTTATATTATATTAAACTCTCTTTACTTTATATATAATATTATCTTAATATCAAGAATAACTTAAAATATTTAATTAGAGAAGTAATCTATATATAAACACTTTACTAAGAAGTAATTAACTTTCTTAATCTTTTTAAAGACTTTATAAACTTCGAAATTATTTTAATATCTATATACTTAATTTTATAAATTTCTAAGTTAGAGTTTAAATAATATTACTAAAGAGATAATTATAGAAAGACTTAGTTAAAAGTTCTTTTATATAGTTTCTCTAAACTTTATAAAGATTCTATTAATAACTATATTAAAGTTAGCTAGTAGATCAAAATATAGTAAAGGCTAGATTATAATTTTTAAAGTTAATATCTAAATATTAGTATTCGAAACTTACTAAAGCTACTTTGTATATTAATATTTCGCGACTAACTATAAATACTCTTACTTCTTAATTCGAATAATATTCCTAGATTAAAATAATCAAATAGATATTTTTCTCTTTCTTTCTAGTTTAATAAATCTTAGTTAATTACTTAAAATTTTCTATTAATCTTTATACTAATTATTATTTATTAGACTACCTCTTACTTTTATATTCAAATATCTTATCTAAATCTATTTCCTTATATACAATAAAAATTCTTACTTATAAGTAATTTCTCTTCTACTTATCTAAAGTAATAGTATTTATAATTACTTTATTTACTTATTACTTCTTTCTTTCTTCAAAGATAATAGAATAGTTAATTATTAATAAGATAGTAACTAAGTTTATAATATTATATTAATAGTTTAATACCTAAGTTAAAGATTTTATAAATTAGCTTGAAGTTATCTATATTAAAAATATTTTTTTCTATTCTCTCTACTTTTATTTAAATATATAATCTAAGCTATAAAACTTAGATAAGTTTAATAATTCCTATTTTAATATATAGTTACTAGTTATTAAAGTTAAGTTATAAGTTAATAATAATACTATAAAAGATAAAACTATTAAATTTTATTATATCTTTTTAAACCTTAAATCGAATATCTAAATATAAGTTCTTCTACTTATTAATAAATCTTCTTTTAATTACAAGGATATTCTTAATACTTTATCTTTAATATATAAGAACTTATATTATATTAAGAAAGTATTTACTCGTTTATATATAATTTATTAAAATACTAATTCTTTAAATAGCTATATTACTAAGTTTTAATATATATTATATAAAGTAAGTAGAAAGAGTTAAGATAATAATAAAAAGATTAATACTTTCTAATCTAGCTTGAACTTAATAATTATATAATAGTTTAATAATTAATTATATAAACTTAATATCTTTAAAAAGTTTATATACTTTATATAATATTTTACAAGTTTATATCTATCTATATTTATACTCCTAGTTTAGTTCTAATAGTAATAGTAATTATTTTACTTTACTTATAGTTAGTCTTATTACTTATAAGTATTATCGTTTGAACTTATAAATATAAATACAATTAAGATTATAGAATAGATTAAAAATAAATTAAATTAAAAGATCTTCTTTACTTTACTTTCTTTCTTTTAATTTATTATTATTTAAAACTTTAAATTATTCTTTTAAAGATATTTAAAAGCAAGTTTTTTCGAAGAGAAAGGTAATATAATAACTATATATAAGTTATTATATATAGTATATATTTGAACTCGCTGGGTAAGGTTAACTAACTAACTAGAATATTATATTAAGAGTATTACTAATTATTAGCTTTAGGTTAAACAAGTTATTTAAGATTTTATTCTCTTCTCTATATATAACTCTTCTCTTAGTAGTTTAATATTCTAAGGTTATTTAGCACTTTTATTAATAGTCTTGTTATATTTAATAAATTAACTTATTATATTTAAATAATATAGTATATATATATATAATAATAAAAGTATTTATAAATAGAAAAATACTTTATAATATAAATACTTTTAAAGTAGAAAGTACTTTTAAGAAAAAGTATTTATTATTATAAAAGTATTTAAAAGAGAAAAGTTACTTTTAATAAAACTTTTAATTAAAATTATATAATATTCTACTAGCTTCTATTTATTCTACTTTAGTAGAAAGTAATAAAACTAATAGAATAATAGAGAATAAAAGTTTATATAAGTAGATAGTTTTCTTATAATATATAAAACTTTATATTTAACTTTCAATTATAATTTGTTTACTTACTATTATAATTATTTAATTCTCTGTATAACTATTATTAATAATAAACTATACAATATTACTTTCAACCTCACCGTCGCTTAGTAATCGAGATCCTGACCACTTCCACGTGACTCAGAAGACAAGATTCGTAATACTTGTTACTAGCTATATTTTTATTACTATTTATTATATTTATCTTGCTTTTAGTTATATTTATTTTACCTTCTAACTATATATTCTATCGCACTTATAACCTTCTTCAGCTTATCGACAACACCTGCGACCAGGTTGATAAGTTAACAGACGGAGTATAATTATATCTAAAAGTGCTGAATACCTACATTGCTTCACTTCGTTAACAGGTATATAGAAGAACAGCTGTCTCGCGTATACTACAGCAGATGCCGATACATAGTTATACCAACCGTCGTTTTTATAAGAATCCGCATAATCCGAAATGCTGCGAATAATAAAACAGGGAAAGTTATTCATCACTTCCACAGCCTCCATCTCAAAGCAGAGAGCGCTATACGCTTCCGCCAACTCATCTCTCAACTGACTATTCTTAATCACTCTTTCGCCCGCTGCAATCGTTCCTCGATGAACCACAATTCGTGAGCTACAGTCTTCGTGAATCTCGTTATCCTGGCTCTTATCTGTGATACGGTCGACCCTTTGTGACAGATCGCATACACAGGAGCAACATAAAGACCCTTCGGTACAATGAGGATAATCAGATCTATACAGGTGATCCTGGCCTAGGCCTAGGTATCTGTACTTCCGAAGCGCTTGTCGTTTAGTGTTGATCTTCTACAGGTGAGGTGCAACCAGATCGTCTTCTATAATAGCTTGCTCTATCGATAGATCTTGCACAGCATTAAGAACAGTAGGCAGCAGAACCAGGTATCCAGTACAACGAAAGTGGCCTTCTAGAGCTTTTCCGTGATCATACTGAATCGTACCAGAGTAATCCCGTTCCGGCTTGCTCACTACCACATCCCCGAGATAGATAGGTCCGTTATCCGTTCGGATCGGTACACCGCCTCCAATACCAACCAACAGCCCGAACCGGATCTGCTTGAAGGTGTTCCACAATTGTATGATAACCGTAGCCAAAGAAGTGTTGCCTATTTTAGGTAGGCTAGCGATCACAATTTTGTGGCCATTGATACTACCCAGTATATAGACATTATGATCAACAGACAACTATAGTAGTTTTTCATACTACGTATCCAGTATCAGCTTTACGGCGAGTGATTCCACCTCTAGTGGATCAATCTATACTACTATATAATCGTCGTATATAAGCTTGTTTTTAGTCTGCATTATATCCTATAAAGAAGAATAAGCAACGTGACAGGAGAGCGTTTTGGCTTAGGTAAGAGTTAATAAGGAATAACCAAGAAGGAGTCGAGTAGGCAAGCAGCAGATTGATAAGTCAACCCCGCTCTCAACCTTATTAGGACAAACTGACCATATAATTCTGCCTCGTATTCAGCTTTATCGCGATCCATTCTCGCTTTTGTATTTCTTCCTATTTTTACTAGCATAGCAATATACTATGATATACAGTAAAGAGGAATCAGCGCAACTAGTTGAGGTCTTGCCAGGTACCAAGATATAGGCACCTATCTTTTAGGAATATTCATCATATACTTGACTGAGCATAGCAAACCGCTTGCAAGGCGGCCCGTCGTAGGTCTCTATACACAAGGCAACCCAAGGCAGAATATGTTAGCGCTTCAGCTATGCTACTAAGGTGACCTTAGCCTCGCAAGCGCTTGAAGGCTAGCAAAAGACCGTAAAGCTGCCGGCCAACAAAAGCGCCAGCGTCAATGCACGATAGCACAACTTAACATTTTTCAGAAGAGTACTTCCCTTGCATATTGCCAGCAATCACTATTCAGCTTACACGAAGTTGCAGAACCGTAACTTACGCTTATTCATGATACGTAACAGCGGTTGAAGTGAGCTGTGGCAAAATTTTGCCACCGCCTGTAGGAAGGATGGCCGACCCGTTCCTGCCCTGACCTTGCGCCGATGGTGATAATTTAACGGCTTGATAAAGAAGTATTGGACGATTTGTGACAAAGAGAGCTGGAGCTTATATATAAGGATGATGGTTGTTGGTGCAAGGTGTGGTAAGAGCTTACACAGACTCTCCGATATGTACGGATCCACTGCGGGAGCCAAAAAAGGTTCGTGGGGATCAGAATAAGTTCCGAGACCAGCGGCTGTTTCGTTGCGCAATTAGGCCTGAGCGGGCTTGCCCCACCAGTACTGCTAGCTCCGCGGTGGTTTATACTGCGAACCACCGATTTCTCTCGGTCGCTATTTCTTCTCACCGCACTCTCAGATATGCGGCAGACTAGTATGCGCGACAAATGGACAAATCATTATCACCGTTTGCGTTGGTATCTCAGCGACTGCGCTATGTGGAACCGCACATCTACGCCCGCACGGTAGCGAGCAGCTGCAGCCGCGCCGTAAAACAGGCAACAAGGCTGAGCAGCAACAGGCTGGTTTGCTGGCTGCCAGAGGGCAAAAACCCCAGCCTCCCACACCCACGAGCCTAGCTCTGTAAATATCTTCTCTCTTTTCTTTCTGTTCCTCGCGCGAATGTCGCGACAACTACCCCGCAACGAGTACACGGTGGGATGGGTGTGCGCCCTTCCAGTCGAGTTTGCAGCGGCACAGGAGATGCTCGACGAAGAGCACGCCAACCTGCAGCACCAGCCCGGAGACAACGACGAGAACACGTACGCCCTGGGATCGATAGGTGGCCACAACGTTGCTATCGTGTGCCTGCCAGCCGGTCGCATTGGCAACAATCCAGCTTCGGCGGTGGCGATGCAGATGCGAGCGACATTCAAGGGGATCCGCTTTGGCCTGATGGTGGGCATTGGTGGGGGCGTCCCCAGCGTAGAGGCGGACGTCCGACTCGGGGACGTGGTGGTCAGCCAGCCGGACAAGACCTTCAGCGGGGTGGTGCAGTACGACTTTGGCAAGACGACACCGAGCGGGTTTGGGCGGACGGGGGCGCTGAATGCTCCGCCGCAGACGCTGCTCGGCGCGGTAGCTAAGACGCAGGCGAACGAGCTGCGTGGCATGAGCAAGTTGCGAGAGTACATTGCTAGGCTAGATCATATTTCCGAGTTCCAGCGCAGCGAGGCGGGCCCTGATATTCTCTTCGAAGCCACATACGACCATGCGGGAGGACAGACGTGCGATGCGTGTCTTACAGAAAGGCAGGAGATGAGACCGCCCCGCAGTAACAAAAAGGAGGTGATAGTGCACTACGGGACGATCGCGTCCGGGAACCAGGTGATGAAGAGCGCTGCGCAAAGGGACAAGGTCAGCGCGGACCTCGGCGGGGTGCTCTGCTTCGAGATGGAGGCAGCGGGTCTGATGAATAGCTTCCCATGCCTGGTAGTCCGCGGCATCTGCGACTACGCCGACTCACACAAGAACAAGAGGTGGCAGCCATATGCGGCGGGAGTGGCGGCGGCCTATGTGAGGGAGGTGCTGCTGCTTATACCGCCGGCAGAGATTGACAATACTTACACCGTGGAAGAGTCGACCCGAGACAAAGTTGGTTAGTGCAGCAGTCTTCTGTCTAGTAACGTATCGGCGCTGATGCTGCAGCAGGACTTCAGAAAGAGATAAAAAGACTTCCAGGAGAACGTGCTACTGCTACACTTCTCGATATACGGAGCAACAGCCTGGGTCAATACAAAAGAGACGGGCTACAGTTCGAATGTCAAACTTGTGACAAAGTTTTTCACTTAAAGGAAGCAGCGAATCAACACATGACTATCAAAAACCACTGGTCACTGTTTAAGCATCGAATCTCCGATGAGAAGTTCAGATCAGATCATGCAGCAAACCGGCACATAACAGCTATTGGACATATGAACTCTAACATCTCTTGTAAGACGTGCGCCAAGAAGTTCGATACACAGAGTGCAGTAAATGAGCACATGGCAGCTACTGGACATGGGAACCCTAGTATCCCCTGTAAGACGTGCACTAAGAAGTTCGATACACAGAGTGCAGTAAATGAGCACATGGCAGCTACTGGACATG
>JANHAA010000025.1:31243-58674 GCA_026225975.1 Clarireedia hainanense
AAGAAGTTCGATACACAGAGTGCAGTAAATGAGCACATGGCAGCTACTGGACATGGGAACCCTAGCATCCCCTGTAAGACGTGCACTAAGAAGTTTTATACACAGAGTGCAGCAAACGAGCATATGACAGCCACTGGACATGGGAACCCTAGCATCCCCTGTAAGACGTGCGCCAAGAAGTTCGATACACAGAGTGCAGTAAATGAGCACATGGCAGCTACTGGACATGGGAACCCTAGCATCCCCTGTAAGACGTGCACTAAGAAGTTTTATACACAGAGTGCAGCAAGAGAGCATATGGCAGCTGTTAAACATTAGAACCTTATCTTGGATTGAGGCTAATTATACGATATGAGGAATCAGTACTGAATAAGTGATTAATAGTTGATTGATTGATTCTAGCTACAGGAAATCTAACTACTTTTATAACGTGTGACTTTATCAAGTATACTACCTTATTAAATACACTATTTTTACTTATATTCGACTTAAAATCTCAATTAAATAGTAATAACAATTAAAATTAAATAAATCTATATAGTAGTAACTAAAGTAAAGTTTATTAAACAATTTAAATAAGTCTTTTTATTATATCTAAGTTATTTATATATTCTATATTATAGTTAAATTAATAATATTAATTAAGATTCTTCTTTTTTAATAACTATATTATCTTTAATTTAACAAACTATCTTTTTTTAAATTAAAAGCTTATTAGTTTCCTTTATAATAATAACTTTATTTCGTTTTAAATAAATTTTAGAAGCTTTATAATATTTACTTAAATTATTATTAGCTTTATATAATTATTAATTATCAACTTATAAAATAGTTATCTTATAAGTTAACCTTTTAGTATTTTTAATTAAAATTTTAATTACTTGAAAAAAATATATAAAAGAGCTACTTTAATATTAAATAATTCTATCTCGAATAAAATAAATTTAAAAAAGAGTTTCTTTAAAGTTATAAAGAATATATAAACTTTAAAAGGAAAATCTAATAATAGTAGAAAATAAAGATTAAAAATAAATATTTATTTTTAAAATAACTTCTTAAAAGTTAAATAGTATTAAGCTAATATTATAGAATCTAACTTTAGTATTAAAAGATATAATTATTTATTTAAATACTTTTTTAAATTTAATTAAGAAGTTTATTTTATTAATATAAATAATATTAACTTTAATAAAGTTATTAACTTAGTTTTTATATACTTTTTTTAAAAGTTGAAATAAACTAATATTTATTAATTAAGTTAAATAAGAAGAATATAAAAATAAATAAAATACTTTAATCTTATATTTAATATAATATTCTTGAAAAGTAACTAAATTATAACTCTTATATTTATCTAAGATAAGTAGTTAATATATATTCTTAGTTTAGATAATAATATACTTTTTAAAATATTTAACCTAATCTAAATTTATCTTATTATTTATTTATTTATTCTTTATAAATTTAATTAACTAACTTTTAAACTAATTTATAATTATAATTTATTAAGACTAAACTATTCGTCCTGATAACGGAGCACAGACAATTCATCGACAGGTGAGTCTATGTACAGGGAGAAGAGTTGCCTTCTCTAGATTGTATCTGGAGTCTGCACTCATGATCACGCTGTGAATCCTTCATTTACCCTAGATATTCAGCTCCAATTTTCGAAGGGATGAGACTGTACACTGACTCGTAAATTCCGGGCTTTAGTACCGCCTGGATGACCACGTATGGATCTGGCGAGTTCTTTGGTCGGCCGAAGACCTTGGCTTGACCAAAGTGCTTACGAAGAAGAAAAAGTCTAAACCCACGGATAAGAAGCAAGGGACTGATATGTCCCAAAGCTACTCGGCAGCTGAGTTTCAGCGGCAGGTTCTGAGCCGGTTTACGACGGAGAATGATGTGAACTCTCAGCGAATGCTTGCTGTTAGCCGTACAGTTTCCGAAAACCGATTCAATTTCCATTCCAGACACACTGTATTCTTCTATACATCTAAAATCCCGTTCTTCACCAAGTCCAATGCTTTGTGGACCTGTACGATCGATGCCCAGAGATTCCATAAGACAAACCAAGACTCGAGATGGGATAACCCACTAAGGTATGGATTGGCGCTACTGATGGGGAAAGAGAAATATCAAATCAATGCCAGGTCTCCTAGAGATATGGCTGATCATGCAGAGAGTGTTCTGCTTGGCAGCGTTTCAGAGAGTGGCATATTTCCAGGCTACCTGAACGTAGAGACAAAAGAACCTAAGATGTTTCCGCCCGGCCAGAGAGACTCTTACTGGCATGCAAGCTTCGAAATTCCGTATCTTCTCTGGATCAAAGTCGATTTCGATGTCAAGACTAGTATGAACCTCGCTAGCGACATATCTTCGGAAGACGAGATGTTTTTGACTGCGAAAGTCAACAACGAATTGTTTATGAATGCGAAAGCCCGAGAGATGAAAGACTCAATCCCATTCAACAAGCTCATTGACCAAAAGAATATTGTTGAGCTATCAGACGAATGGCTGTACCCTCTCCCTGACTGCTTTAAACCACACAATTCCGAAACAATTATCCCAAAGGAGACGGAAAAGTTGATATCAGAGCAGTACACCTCCGAAATTGCTGAGACTGAGAAGAAAGAGTTAAGAGGCGTAATTCTCGACGTCCCAACAAAAGATACTACCCACACTACGTCCAGAGCCAACAATAGTGATGATTCGGAGAACGAGATTAAGTTGCTGAACAACGATGCTATATCCCAGAGATTGGAGAAAGCGAGAACAAAGGATAATGCCAAGAAGAGAATCATTTGGCTGCCCAGCTCTAACCATGTCACCCTAAGAAATTGTGTTCTAGCATCTCCCGAACCAGAGATGGTACATTTGTCAACCTTCTTCGGTAGACATATTCGCAAAGAGAAATACTTTTTCGACGAAACATCAGCTATCATGAATATTTGGAATACAGAGTTTCATCTATCTGTATACAAACTCGTTGCACAAGACGAAGATGATATGGCAGACCATCTGAGATTCTTAGGGGGAGAGAAAATGATTAGACGAGCAGGTATAGGCTTTCGGTTTGTCGGTGACTTTTGGGATCGCTATTGGACTTGTCATATTCTTGAATACGAGCCTAATGATGTCCCATTAAACCAAAATGAGAAGGTCCAATGTGGAGTCAAAGTACTTAACTCCTTTAAGCATCTCATACAACCCGAAGAAAATCATCACGGATCCTATCGGGAGCAAAGGCCGTGGCGTCAGCGTAAGGTGTTAGAGCTTTATTTATTTGACCGGATGCTTCAGAAGATAACAGAGTATTATGAAGAAATGCTTAAAGAGATCGACAAGAAGCTGAGAGAGGAGGCTGAAAGACGTCTTAGGAGGTCGCTTCCGCGCAGGATACCATCAAGTTCGAGCCGTTCAGATATTCTCTCTTCATCTAATGCATTGTTCTCTTTGCCAATGAGTAGTGAATCGTACTCTTCTTTCAGCAAGCAATGGCCGCCATTTCAGTACACTCTACAAGTCATAGAAGAAGATTTGCAAGGAACGCTAGAAAAGATTGAGCTATGGAGGAACCGAGAGAGGGACCGACAGCTAGAGAGACCTCGATGGACGAGGGATGATGAGAGGAAATACAGGTCATCGATAGACAAAGCAAAAACGTCTAACGACCACAAAATTCGAGAATTAGAGCACTATTTGGCTATTATAAAATCGCTCAGGACATCACTTACGAGTAATCTGGAGTCAACACGGAATGAGTTGAGCTTTCAGAGTGCAGAAAATGTCCGCTTTTTCACTTATGTAACAGTCATTTTCCTTCCCCTGGGGTTTGCAACTGCTGTATTCAGTATGGGCGAAGGGCCGAGTAGTAAGATAATTCTTAGTATGGTTATCACAGCTATCATCACACTCCTTCTCACTGCTATTGCTTTGGCTAGTGTTCAATTCTTGGGCGAAAGGCTTTCCAAACTGATTACTGAGGTTGGCCAATGGTTGAGACACTTTTTTTTTGGTTTTTATAATAACGATTTTTGTCACATTCCGAACGATTAGCATCGACTGCCTTCGACTGGCATCGACTGTCATCGACTGCCATCGACTGCCCGCACGTGCTTTAAGCACGTGCAGCCTAAGCAGCACACATGACTCCTTACTGTATATAAGCTCTCCTAATCTTAGGCTCTTCTTAGCTCTTTAATTATGAATTCTAAGGTTATTCAGTACTTTTGCTAATAGTCTCGTTATATTATTTATAACTTAATTACTCTTTCGGTTATATTAATAATCTACTAAAGAATATTAATATTATAATCCCTTTTTACTTCTAAGTTATTAAGATTCTCTAAGTAGTAAAAGTAGATTTATTCCGATATTATCGATATATAGTAATTACTCCTCTTTTTATACCTTTATTATATCTATTCTCTACTTATTCGTTGTAAGTCTCAAAACTCAAATCTATATTTATATATCGAATACCTTTTTAAATACGTTTATATACTATTTTAGATAATACTCTTAGTTAAACTCTAATATAAGGAAAGTTAGTAATATTTCTTTTAGAAACTTAGTTTAGTTTTTAAGAGTTTTTTAATCTTCAAGAACTTCTTGAAATTCAAGAGGCTATAAATATTTAAAAGTTAACCTAAGTATTATTATAAGTAGAAGATAAATTATTCTTAGAATAACTTAAGAGTAAACCTTTTATATCTATTTATTTATATTAATTAAGCTCTATTTAGTTTAATTAGAATATTGATATTTACTTATAATAATAAAATAAAAGTAAAAGTATTTAGTAGCCTTCCTTTATATTCAAACTATTAATAGTATTTACTCTTTTCACTTTAAATCTAATAGTTAATTTATTAATAAAGTAAATAAAAGAGATATAAATATAGTTTACTATACTTATAGACTATATAGAATATTAATCTCTACTTTAACTTATAGTTAAGTATAATATATTGATAATATACTATATATCCTAAACTCTAGCTTTGTAACTATAATAATAGCTTTATTAAATTATTTTCTAAATATAGTCTTTAACTCTATCTAGTTATATATTAGCTAAAGTTCCTTTTTTAAAATCTAAACTTTCAAATAATTAGAAAACTTCTATATATATATAAAAGAAGATAATTAAAAACTAGATATACTAATATACTATTTACTTTATAGATAATAACTCTAAATATTAGTATATTATTAGTTAAATAGAGAGTCTTATATTATAATTTACTGAAAAGCGATATATATATTTAGAATATATTTTTAACTTACTAATTAATAATATTACTTACTTTCTAATAAATCTTATAGAAAAATAAAAAGCTATAAATATTTACTACTATTTAGAATAAAAGGAAGATACTACTTTTAAACTTTTCTATTAGTAATTTAAGTTATTAGCTAATCTAGTTAGTATTAATAATAAAAATAAGTGAAAGTATAAAGATCTTATTTACAAACTTAGTAAGGATTATTATAATTACTCTTTTATAAATTGTATTATTAATAAGAGTTACGAAGAAGATATTAAACTTCTATATATTATTGATAATAATAATATAAGTATTATAGTTATAAAGAAAGTTTATAAATCGATTACTAAAAATATTATAACTATTATAAGTTAATAAAAATATACTTTTTATATTCAAAGTTAATAACTTATTACTATTTATATAATAGCTCTTATTATAAACACTTTATAAACTATATTAAAAAGCTAACTATAATAGTCTATTAAAGTATTCTGATATTTCTTCGCTTTACTTCAGATTACTCTTCTAATTCAAAGTAACTATAATTAAAAGTCTTTCTTCTTTATAGTATACTACTTTTAAACTCTTTATTATATAATAAGTAAGATTAATAAGTATTAGGATACTCTAAAGAAGTTTAAAGAAGAGAATATATTATTAGAAGTAGAAGTTGAAGTTATTATATATATCTAGTAATTAGAGTAGAATTAAGTAAAAGATAATATTTAAAGAAAAACTCTTTTCTAAGTAAGTTAAAAGATATAAAGTATTTGAATTTAATAAAGTTTATAAATAGGAACTATTTAATAATATTATATAAACTAATAAAGAATAGTATTATTTATTAAACTAATACTCTTATTAACTTCGGAGTTAATATATTCGTTTTAATTAATATTTCCTTTCTATAATAACTTTATTATAATCTTAGATTTATAATTAAATATCTAAAGACACTTTTATAAATTAAAAGATATAATAGTATAAATAAACTATTAATTACTTATTATACTTTACTTAATCTTATAATCGATAGTTATATCTAATCTTTTACTTCTTTCTTAATTATTTATTTAGATAACTATATTATAATATTAAGTTGTAAATAGTTTATAAAGAATTATATACTAGTTAATTATACTTAAAAACATTTTATTTAGCTTAAAGATCTACCTTTAATAATAATTTATACTAGAAACTATAATATTAATATATAGTAATATAAACTAGAAAAAATAAATAATATCTACTAAGTAGATATATTCTATTATAATTTAAAGTTTAGATTAGAAAATTATAGAATAAGAATATATAAAGAAAAATTATACTTTATTAGTAAGATTATTACTATTATAACGATCCGGATATATTAAGCTTACTATACTAGTAATCTTTATATATATTACACTGATCTTAGCTAGTAAAGCTTATAAGATCATCTAGTAATAAGGTAGACCTGTGAGTATACTTAGTATATATATACTTTAAGTATATAACCTATATAACTATTATATATATATAAGCCTTTAAGGCTCTTCGACCCTCTTGACTTTGTAGTTATTGATTCTAAGAATAGTATAATCTTTTCCTTCATCGGATTCTTACAATATATTGTTATAACTATAATAAAGTATATAGACTTTTTTTTTAAATATCTATCTATTATATAAAATATACTTTCTAAACTATATATAATATTAAAATTACTATAATATTTATATGAAAGTTTAACTTAAAAAGCGATTAACTATATAAAGAAGAAGCTAAAGCTAATTAAGTTACTAGCTTTTATACTTAATATTATACTATCTAAACGTTTTCCAAAGTTTTAATAAATCTTATTATTATAAAGAAAACTAAATACTATTAAGATATATATAATCTCAACTATTATTATAATATATATTTATAAGAATAGTAATAATAATAAGTTATTTATAATTACTTTGTATAAAGTAAACTATCTTATTAATTAGTATAAAGAATAGTAAACTTTTAAGTAAGATTTTATTACTCTAGTTATATAGTTACTAACTTTAATAGATCGAAGTATAACTTTATATTCTTTTATAAATATTAAACTTAATAAACTGTTTATCTTAATTAAATATATTACTTATATCTATATATTCTTTAAGATTAAATTAAATATTCTTTTACTTTACTATCTATATAACTATAAGATTTAATTAAAAGATAATAATAAGAAAGCTTTTAAGTATAATTCTCTTTATAAGATATTATTGAAAGAGTTAAAAGTAGTTAAAGAATATATTATAGATAATTTAACGAAAAGCTTTATTAAATTTAATTAAATACTCTTTACTACTTTTATCTTATTTATAAAAAAGCTTAATAATTCTTTATATTTATATATTAACTTTAGAGCTTTTAACACTTTTACTTATAAAGATTAATATCCACTTTTATTAATTAATAAAACTTTAGTCTAGCTTTTTAAAGTGAAAATATTTATAAAGTTAAATATCTATTAAATATTTTATTATATTTATATAGACTCGGCTTCTAAAGAATATATAATATTTCGAACTTAATATAATATTTACAAATATAAAGTTATATCTTTTAGACTAACTAATAACTTAACTACTTATTAATATTATATAAATAATATTTTATTTGATTATCTTAATATTTTTTATATAATATATTTAAATAATATTTTAATTTATTCTAAAGATAAGCTTAAGTATATTATTTATATTATTATAATACTTCAAAGGCTCGAGAATACTAGTTTATAAGCTAACTTAAAAAAGTATAAATTCGATATTAAATATATTAAGTATCTTAGATTTATTATCTCGACTAATAGTATCAAAGTCAATCTCGAGAAAATCACTATAGTCTAAGAATAAAGATATTTAACTACTATTAAAAGTATTTAATCTTTTCTAAACTTTTATAACTTTTATCGATAATTTATCTACAACTTTAATATTATTACAAAACCTTTAATTAACTTAATAAAAGTAACTTCTTTCTTTAACTTCGATATAAACTATTAATAAGTATTTAATATTTTAAAAGAGATATTAACTTCTACTTTACTTTTATAATATTATAATTATAACCTTCTATATATATTAGAAACTAATATATCTAATAATATTATTGCAAGTATATTATTATAAAAGTATAAAAATAACTAACTTCTAGTAATCTACTTTTTAAAGATAATATAACTTACTAAGCTTAATTATAAAGTTTATAATAAAGAAATACTTATAATTATAAAGTTATTTACTAACTAGTATATTAAGCTTATTAGTATATTATATTAGATATAAGTTTATATTGATTATAAGGTTTTAGAATACTTTATAACTACTAAAGCTTTTAATACTTATTAAACTTATTAAGTTAAACTTCTAGCTAATTACTATTTCTTTATTATATACTATCTAAATAAAGAGAATACTACTATTAATACTTTAATTTATAAAACTAATAAATTGGATTTACAAAATAAGTCTAAAAAGTAATAGTATATATAATAATTACTTAAGAATATATAGTTAAACTTATAGATTTTAGCTTTCTAGCTAAATTCTAACTTCAAAGAAATACTACTTAAAGTAAATAAAATATCGATATTAATAAGTCTAATTAGTTTAATTTTATATATATTATAAGCTAACTAAGAATATTATTCTTTTCAAGCTTTGAGAATTAGTAAAAAGAAGAGTACTTTATATTCTAAACTAAAACTCAAAGATAGTTTATTATTATATAATAGTTATTTTATTGTTTTAGATATTAAGGATTTAAAAATATTACTAATCTATAAAGTATATAACTTTATAACTACTATTTACTTAAGTATTAAAAAGACTTAATTACTTCTTATAGACTACTATTAGTATATAATATAAATTAATATCGCGATATATATTTATAACTATTATATATACTATTATAACTTAGTTTCTAGAGATAAGATACTTAGTTTACTCTACTTATTACTAATTCTAATATATATATAAGAATATATTATTATAGATTATTATAGTTTTAATAAGGATAAATATAGATATAATAATATATTAATTATTATTAACTATTTAAATAAGTAGATAATTACAATTCTATATTATAAGACTATTACTTTCTAAGAATAAACTAAATTATATATTATATATATCTACTATTATTATAATCTACTTATAACTATATTTTTAGATCGAGGATTATAATTTATTTCTTCTTTCTAAATCGAGTTTAATAATATCCTCGAAACTAAAGTAAAACTATTTATTATAAATTATCTCTAGATTAATAGATAAATAGAAATATATAATTAGTATTTATAAAAGTAATTAAAACTTTTTATTAATTATTACTAAGATAATTAGTCTAAATACCTACTAATAATAGATTATACTTAATTAATATTACTATATTCTTCTTTTAGCAACTTACCTCTTTTCGAAGTATTATATAATTATACTTCTAAAACCTTTTAAGATTGAAAACAAATTAAATAACTACTAGTTAATAATATTAATATCTAAAATATATATATATATACTTATTACAACCGAGAAGTACTTGAATATACTTAGTTTATACTTTAAGCCGCTTAGAGATATATAGAAAAAGAAGTAAATAAAAAGTAGAGATTAATCGACTTTGATATTAATAATTATATTTAGCTAGATATAAGATATCTATTAACTTAGTAGTTATTAAAGAAGCTAGATTACTTTATTAGTAAATAATTCAAAATTCTAGAAAAGGTTAATTACTTATATTATCTAGAGTTACTTAATACTATATATATTTATAATATCTTCTTAGTAGATAAGTTAAAGAAAGTAGTTAATAACTTATTATCTAGTTAATATAATAAACTTTTACTATTTATTAATATTATTAGAACTAATAAGTACAAAGTGGAGAAGGTATTAACTTACCGATTATATAGGAAAATACTAGAATATTAAATATAATAGAAAAGCTATAATATAGATTTGATATAATATAAAATATCAGATTTAAAAACCTTTCTAATACTTCTTCACAATTTCTATTATATTAACCTGAAAGTACTAAGTCCTTTAATATTACTCCTAGAATAACTACAATTATAAAAAGTTAGAGAAGATAACTACAATTATACTAATAGTAACTACTTAATAATAGTAGTTAGTAAGAAGAAATTTATAAACTTTATAGTAATATAAGTTTAAAATAAAATACTCTTTTCGCTTTTTTCTTTATATACTTGTTTTATAGCTATTTAACTACTTATACTTATTATTTAACTTTATAAAATATAACTTGATTACTAATTAGAATATTTAAAGATAAGCTTTTTTAGAAAGAGGAGGTAATATTATATTCTGAATAATTAGTATCGACTACCTTCGACTAATATCGATTATTATCAACTATTATCAACTGTCTATATATACTTTAAGTATATATAACCTAAGTAATATATATAACTTCTTATTATATATAAGCTCTCTTGATCTTAAACTCTTCTTAGCTCTTTAGTTGTAAATTCTAAGGTTATTCAATACTTTTACTAGTAGTCTCGTTATAATTTTATTATATATTAAATCTAAATTTGAAAAATAAAGATATTTCTAGATAAAGAACAATTAAGAAATATATAAAGAAATTAAAGAATATTAATTTGAAGAAAGAAATTAAATATATTCTAATCAAAATTAATTATTCTTCTTAATAAAATACAATTTCAAATAATATATTTTAAATATATATTAAAATTTATTATATAATAATGCTGTGCGTTGGCGGAGCGTCTGAGTCATCTGAGATAAAAATAAAAAGCAACCCTCAGAACAGGGTCACGTGCACGGGCCAGAATATTATAGGCAGCAAGCTGACCACTGACCACGTAGAGTGCAGCTCAGCCCAGCTACAATATCTTCAATTATTTCTATTTAACTATAAATTCTGTTTTATTTTTGCCCGTGAGCGACAGCGAATCAGGCCTTGAACTAAGCTGGGAGCCAGAAGCGACTAGCGAAAAGCTCGTGAGCTCAAACAAACCAACCTCAAGATGCGGATCCTCTATTACCTTGGGGCTGCGGCGGAGGCTGCGGCGAACAAGCTAAGCACATCCCAATCCAACAGCAACTTCTACCTCATCAGAACCCCGCTATTCATGCTATTCCTAGACATCTGCGTCCTGAACTATCCCGACCCCTTGGATCTCTATGCCTGGAGCTACAAGATTGTTCCAATCTACTTCTTCGCTGGTGTAATTGATTTCGGAATCATGACAATCGCGATGACGTTTTACGCCCCGTTGGCGCTCTGGCTAATGCCTAGAGTCGATCCGAACCAAGCCAGCCTGCTGCTCTCGAAGCTACAGAGCTCACGGTCAAGAGTCTTTCAGGGTCTTCTTTTTATTAGCTTCCTATTGCGCGCATGGAAATTTGGTCTTGGAAATATCAATAGAACCTGCAATTTCCGTCGCGTACTCACAAAATGGAGCGAGATGCGGAAATTGGCCATCCTGATTCTGGTTCTTTGTCCAGCCTTGTTCTGGGACTGCGTTTCGGAATTGGTCCTCAGCTGGGTCAAAGTGGAAAGGCCTTGGCTTTCACAGATATTCTGGATGCTTTTAAGTGGGGATTGGGAGACGGCCAGCCTGTATTCGGGCTTCTATTTTAGCAAGGGGAAAGATGTTCTTCAAAAGGAAAGCGCCGCGAGGCTCAATGAGACTTGGTCCGCTTTCAATCTGAGGGTTCTTAGGCTTTCCACCTTTCAAGTTGTACTTGAGATGTTTGTTCGAAATTTTGCGTACATCGTATTGGGCCTGATCGTTACTGTGAGCCGGAATGCGCCGCGCATTGTGAGCTTTACTAGAGAGATTTTCGAGAGGCTCCGAGGCATCGGAATGTTCGAGAAGCTGGCCAAAATCGACAAAGCTGCCAGCAAGAAGAGAGATTATCTATTAATAACAGCCGTTCAATATTTTCGCAGAGGAAAAGGCTCCTGGCAAAAATCTTTTTTGCCCAAGTACATTGCGTACTTGAGCAAGTGGTTCAACCTATACGTCGAGCCGGTCGTCTTAGGGGCAACGCTGTATATTGGCTCTTTTCTCAGTTTTCTCAGTACTGCTCTGCTGAAAATTCGATCGACCATTCAAGCTTCCAGGGTCGGCCGTTACCTAAGAATGGGCGATTCAGGCACAATATTCAGCCCAATCCCTAGCCGCAGATTCAGATTGATTGAAGTCGAGCCGTCTCTATCTTCCGACACTGATATCAAATGCAACCTAGCTTGGCACAACCTCACCTCCGCCCCCTCATATACAGCTATATCCTATTTCTGGGGCTCATCCGAACTTACCTCCACCATCATCCTCAATGGCAAAGAAACCAAATCTACTGCGTCAGCATACGCAGCACTGAAAGGTTTACGATCCAGATGGAGGAAAAAGCAGTACTGGATTGATGCCATCTGCATTGATCAAAATAGTGACACCGACAAAGGCGAGCAAATCTCCATCATGGCAGACATCTACAGAAATGCGAAGCAAGTCACGATCTGGCTGGGTCCAGAAGAGACTGGGGCACTTGCTTTGAGTCTAGTCAGACGTCTCTGGATCTGGACGAGATTGAGTGATGCAATGGGCTCTCTTACTTCTGGCTACTCATTGGATGCTCCAAGCCTAGCTTGGGAAGCTTTCCGAAAATTACTGCAGAACCCTTGGTTCCACCGATCTTGGGTAGTTCAAGAGGTGATGTCCCGCAAAGTAATCGTTCAATATGGGGACGCAAAGCTGGATTGGACTGTGCTATCCCGATTCGCTATGGCGGTAGGGAAAGACATGCAAACCATGAACAGGATCGATGCTTTAACAGGTAGCGATGGTCATCCGTCATCCCAGTCGAGTTCTCTCAACCTCAAATACATCCGCATCATGGAAGATTTCCGATCAATGCAACCCCACCAACTCTACGGCCTCAACCAAATCTCAAGCACTGATGACCACCTCTCCCTTCTCTTCTACCTAACCCGCATGTTCCGCTCAAATTGCCGCTTCCAAGCAACAAATACCCAAGACAGAATATTTGCCCTACTCAACTTGTCTGGTCTCGCTTCCAATATAGAATTCAACACCCTGCTCGACACCGCTAATCTACTCGGCAACAAAACACCCCAAAACACACCCGACTACAACCACCGCCTGGCAAAACTTTTCACCATCGCCGCCACCCACTTCCTCACCTCCGGTCCCCAAGATCGTCGCTTAGATTTCCTCTCCCACGCTGGAATCTCTAATCTGTCCCAACTTCCAAACCTCCCATCCTGGGTCCCAGACTGGAGTCTTGAGCCCGCATCTAGCCCTCTCCTAGCATATGACGGGACCCTCGAGCTTCTACAGCATCCGCGATTGAAAGGAATTCTCGAATCGGTCGCAGATTGGCAATCATACAACGAGATATCCTTCAGTGGACGGCCTCAACAACAAGCTGCTCTTGAAAAGCTCAACCAGATGTCTGCAGTCATGATAACTCAGACAATGTACCGCGCGACTAAAGACTCTCTGCCAAGTTTTACGCTTCATGGAGAAGAGGGTATTCTGGAGTTGAAAGGTGGGATTATCGATCGCCTTCACAGCGTCGGTGAGCCTTTCCCAGATTTGAATTTCGGTGTAGGAAGAATTCATCACCAGGCTGTGCAAGGTCAGTATCTTGTGCCCATTATCGAGACGATAATAAAATGGTTCGCGCTGTCACAAACTGCACTCTCGCTCTCGCACGCCTCGTCTTCCACTTCCATCGACACACAAACGCTATTGACACACGCCATGCTCTTCGAGCGCATCATACTCGCCGACGTGTCCCATCCGGCGTTTGACTTCACTCTCCCGTTCTCACCTGTACGTCCTGCACCACAGAGAAAAGTGGACTTCGCAACGCTGATCATGCCGTTGGCGAATGGGGAAATTCCGTTAGCGAGTGCGAAAAAGGAGGAATTGCAAAAGCTGGGGGAGTGGGTTGAGCATTTGGATGCCACATGTACGGGACGGTATTTTGGGGTTACGGAGGCAGGGATGATGGGGTTGTTTCCGGTGGGTAGCAAGGTGGGGGATGAGGTAGCGTTGGTCTTTGGAATGGGGGTACCGGTTTTGGTGCGGATGGTAGAGCAAGATGAGCAGGAAAAAGAGAAGGAGAATAAGAAGAACGCAGGAGAGAAGAGGCAGTTTCATGAGCTTATTGGGCCAGCTTATGTGCATGGGATTATGGACGGCGAAGGAATGAATGGAATGGACACGGCGGGAAGCATTCTGCTGAAGTAAAGATTAACTCACCAAATCTCATACATTACTGATGGATACTTATAAATGAAACGCAATGAAAAGGAAAGGTACAATTCGCGGCATACTCCTTCGTGGTAGGATCAACAGAGCCTAGAACAGTACGACAATCTCCTAGGCAAATTACTCGAGAAATGTTGCTGCTTAGGCTCTATATCGAGAGAATTGCACAAGCACCTGCAAGAGCGGGGGCGTGTCGAGACAATGCCTTCGGTGTCAGTCTTTGCTGTTTTCAAGGCGTCGAGACCGTTTTGAAGGATGTGGTCGTCAAGTTGCCTAAAGGTTGATTTCATGGCGTTGTCCACCTTCTTGTTGTTCTTCGGGCTTCAGGTTCTGTAGAAGCGTCCTCCCTTCCTCATCTTCACAGTCGCCATGGCTCCCATAGTTAGAATTTGGCAAGGGAACTGGACAAGTTTAGACCAAGAACTTTCTGCCCCCTTGTCTTTGCACCTTGTCTTTACCCCTGTCTCTTAGGTGAGATCGTGTGAGAATGAGATCCATATTCATCTCCACAGTCATTATATTCGATAAATGAGGGTATTCCCAAATCGAGGGATGATCCACAAATGCCAGATATCCATTTCTTTTGTATTACTAAGCTTATTTTGGTCCTTAACACCGATTGATTCTACTGCCTATGAAATACAGTTGATAAGACGAGGAGAACCTCCTTGTAGTACAAATCATATCTCGCATCCGTTATTTGACTATTTTCTATCTCCGCGAAATCGAAATTATTCAGAATATATCCCAGTCTACCACAGTATGTTCTACGCCTCTCTGACAGCTCACACAACCAAATTATTCCAAACGTCCTCTCCCATTCGACATCATCATCAAGAGCCATCCCTCACCTATAATTAAACTCATATACGGCGGCGTCTCTCTTTTCACTACCCTGAACAACCACTTGGAAGTCTACTGCGTGAATGATGACCCTTTGCTTTTTGAGGGGTACGACGATCCCAGAAATAGGTCGTCCTCAATCCACTGTATCCAGAAGTACTAAGAGCCTGGCGGCTCCTCTCATACCCATTCTCCCGATCTCTCCTTCATCCCTTCCTCTGACGAAATATTCACTTCGCACGCATCTCTATACCCCCAGCTCAACATGATAACCTGCCAAACGACGACATAGTAGAGAACACAGTCAATACCAATGCGGATAGCCTGTTCGATGACAAGGCATGAAAGCATGCGACCAAAGAGCGCCACGTGCACTGAATTATACTCTTGCTTGCTTCTCGTAACTTACTTCTATAGATTAGGTCAAGGATACAATTCAGCACAAGAAGATTGAATTTACTATAGTGCAGTTGTGGACCACCATCGACGAGAGCGTACAAGTACGCGCGCGTAGTTAGTCTGGCAAGTGTTAGAAATCGAGCCAAAGCAGGAGACCAAGGAGTTGCGCTGAATCCTGAATCCTGAATCCCGTAGAACCTGCGACAATGCGCAGTGGAGCCGAAGCGTGATTTCGTTGCATTGCTGCCGGCAATCATCAGCGAGTAGATCGTCTGGGAACGAAGCTGCGGAACTTGACAGCTGAGTGTCACCAGAGAAGCGGTCCGCCTGACGACTATCATATGCACTCTCAATGGAGATAAAGCAAAGAGAGTGCTCGGTTTTAGTCCAAAAGTTGGAATTCTGCAAGGCATTGAGAGAAATGCAAAACAGTTTGCAGAAGAAGCAAAGAACGGAGAATTTTTTTTTTCTGAACGTATTATGTTTTGTGAGAAAAGAGGAAAATGCTGGACCAAAAGAAATATCGACGATAGTTATAGGTCGGAATGAAAGTATCTATCCAACTTGCTCCCTAACCCGGCTAGTATGGTACTTTGTTGTGGGACGTTTGGCTGTCGCAATCCGTGAGCTTATTGTTAGACAGTGATGGGGGAAGCAGGGCGGCCCAACGGAATAAATATTGTGGGGAAAATTTGAAGCCGGCATGAAAAGTCCACAGTTCTTTGAGTCAATCCGATATACATTATCTTGAAACCTTTTGAATTCCTCTAGAATTTCATTTGCAGACGTGCAATAACCATCCCGGCAACCGTGAACAATGCTCACACGTGCCGGCGAAGAAACTGAAGGCCACTTTTCTTGCGTAAATAGCCTATGTATTTCGCTTCGTATTCGTCTATTTCATGCCCAAATTCGAACAACGAACAATCCTCTTAGTAAAGCCGATGTCCGCTACCCCGTTATAATAGTAGAACAGACTGAACCAATACTGAGTTTGTCTAGAGCTTTCAGGGACTCCCAATGATTCCTTGGGTCGGAGAAACCAGAGTCTGGCAAATTTCTACCAAAACCACAGATAGAGATCCAAAGATGAATCAGAACTATCAAATTAAAAATTCTCCGAGCGAATGTCGGAATGAACGACATCCTTCGAGTGAATAATTGATACCGCCTCGACAACTTATTTACACCACTTTATACGGGGTCTTTCCATCGACGAGGTGGTACTTTATATGGAGATATGCTTGCCGGTTCACATGACTTGCACCTTTGAATAGGAGTTCGTTGCAATTCTAAGCACCGAGGTATCTATCGAGGATGATCAGAGTATATTGTTTCACCGATAGGCTCTGGATGCTCACCGTACAATGCCCGGGTGATGACTCAAGATTTTCAGTATCCCTATTTTCGATGTGAAACATGATTTTTTAAACGATTGATAAGCTACCGCGTCTGCGTCAATCCAACAAATGGGATTTGACGACAATGCTAGGTTAATCCCATCTAACTTGACATGTAGAGCTTTGAAAGGAAATCATTATTGGAAGGTAAGCGCCATCCGTCGCGGAATCTAGTCTCCGAACCCTTTGCGCTAATCCATTTTCGAATAAAATTACCTGGCGAGCCACGTGCGAGCTAGCCAAGCCTTTTTTACC
Organism: Clarireedia hainanense; assembly: GCA_026225975.1. Lineage (NCBI taxonomy): Eukaryota > Fungi > Ascomycota > Leotiomycetes > Helotiales > Rutstroemiaceae > Clarireedia > Clarireedia hainanense. Next base: position 48,748 of record JANHAA010000025.1, read on the forward strand.
TTATTTTAACCGACCACCCCTTCCCAAACACAAACGCAACACAATCCATCTCCAATGCGCGGTCAACATTGCAACATCTGTGTCTCCCATGGGGTGCTTAGTCGCAACGCTTCCATCAAGCTTTTCAAATACCGAGTAGTATGATTAAAGTGTCTTTAGACCAATCAGATCAGACCGCATAGTCTATTATACACTTTTAGACCTTCCGTGATCGGTACCGCCCCACCAATCTCTCTGACGGTGAGATGTTAGTTATTAGTTCGGTTCTCGATACCACCATGGAAGTGTGGGTCTGGCTCCGGGGAAAGAATTTTTGATTCCCTTTTCCTATCAAATTTTCTTTTACTATCACAATGTTAAACATCATTGGAATGTCGGAGTGGGTGGTTAATGCCCCAGCGGGTAGGGTTGAGTCGTGTCAGACTTCAAAATCTCATAGTTACGGGTTTTGACTTCAGAGCCCATCTGAGGGACATAGCAGGCGTGGGGCTCTCAAAGCTAGTTTTTAGAATGTGACTGATTTTGGGCTCTTGGACATCTACATGAAAAGTTTCGAATTTAGAGTATATAAGAAGACTTGTATCAACTCGTATTTTTTTTCTCAGCACTCTTGATCACCACAGTATTATGATTATGGCAGTCATTGTAGAGAGCCGGGAGGCGAATGCCCAACCCGTCATGTATGAAGAAGCAACAGTCGCCACTGACTATGACATGGAAAAGAACATCCACCAAAATACCTCAAGCCATCATATTGTCGTTCAAGACAAAGAAATCACCTCCACCTCCACCTCCTTTGACGGCCTACCACCCACTCAAGAACTCAACGAGTCCGATTGCCACGACGAGATCACCTACCCGGAAGGTGGAACACGCGCCTGGCTCGTCGTCTTCGGCTCTTGGTGTGGCATGTTTGCCAGTTTCGGTATCTCCAACTCCCTCGGGTCATTCCAAGCATACATATCGGCCAACCAACTATCAGCATATTCCGAGTCGCAAGTCGGATGGATATTCTCTCTTTATGTATTCTTTACACTGTTTGGCGGGATCTACGTTGGTCCTATATTCGATGTGTATGGACCGAAATGGCTCCTCTTGATCGGATGTACTATGAACATTATTATGATTTTCGTCATTGGATTTTGTGATAGTAAGTTTTAGAAGATCCTTACTTGAGGCGATGCGGCAATGAGGTAAATATAGAAATGCTAACTTGACATGATTAGAATATTGGCAGTGGATGGTCGTATTCAGTGTCATTGGGGGAATCGCAAGCTCTCTCTCATTCACACCTTCAATTGCCGCTGTAGGGCATTGGTTCAACAAAAAGCGCGGCAATGCAACAGGCATAGCAGCCACTGGTGGCGCCTTCGGTGGAGTAATCTTCCCCCTACTCCTCGAAGACATCATCCCCAAAATTGGGGTAAGTAAACCTGCGGCCCCCTTTTCCCTTAATTCAACCCACTAACTCACCCATTAAACAGTTCGCCTGGGCCACTCGAGTAATAGGCTTTATCCTCCTCTTTACCTCCATCCTCGCCAACCTACTCGTCCGCTCTCGCCTCCCCCCGCCCCGTACCACGCAATTTCCCCACCCGGACCTCCGCATTCTGATCAAACCTCCCTTCGCCTTCACCGTCCTCGGAGTCTATCTCCTCGAATGGGCCTTCTTCCAACCTATCACCTATATCACCTCCTACGCTCTACACGAAGGTTTTCCCTCTGCCTTATCCTATCAAGTTCTGCCTATCCTTAGCGCCGCTTCTGTATTCGGACGTTTTCTCCCCGGACTAATCTCCGATAAAATTGGTCGCTTTAATACTCTGCTCGTCGCTCTCTTTATTAGTATGTTTGGGGTTTTCGTCATCTGGCTTCCTTTCGGAAATACCTATCCGGGCCTCATTATCTTCGCTATCGTTGTCGGTTTCGGTACTGGGAGTAACATTAGTTTAACACCTGTATGTGTGTCACAATTGTGCGATACGAAGGATTATGGGAGATACTATGCGACTTGTTACTCGGTAGTAAGTTTTGGCTGTTTGACAGGTGTTCCGATTGGGGGAGCCTTGATCCAGGCGTGTGGAGGTGCGTACTGGGGGTTGATTGTTTTTACAGGTTGCTGTTATACTGCTAGTACGCTGGCTATGACGGCTGCGAGGGGATATGGCGGGGGATGGGGGTTGAAGATTGTTTTTTGAATGTTTGCAGCGTGTTGTACATATGGTTGGATGTTCCTATTTTTCCTACGGCAACAATCTTTCTTGATAAGCGCCGTTCACGATGTTATGATTATTTATGGTATTTAGATAGGTGATGAAGAGATGATAGCGACTGCCTAATATCATTCTCATCCTACCCCTTTTTAGTTCGTGGTTCGTCCAAATATATCGACTGCCTGACGACGACTACCCCGCATACCCAAGCACAATGCAATCGACCATAAGTTCCGCACAAAATTTCTTTCCATCAGGACAAAAGTCTTAGAATGCAAAGATCTACTCAAAATCCATGTTCGAATTGTACTTATACCTGACCGGGGACCCGCTTTAGTTCCTAGTAAATAAATAATAGATCAAATTGTACATGTATTATAGTAGAATATATTGATGAGATCCATTTAGTATTAAAAGATATTAATACTAGACGCTTTTCTCATCAAAATATCCCTCTTCTAAATTATACTGTATAAGATACTTCAATTTCTTATATTTTATCTATTCAGTTCTTTTGATAAATTTTGCAACAGGTCTGCCTTTGCTTAGTGGTAAACCAGCTACTCCACCTGATTATCCACCCTTACACTACCCCCTCTTTAACAACCTCCGCAGCCTCTGTACCCGTTTCCATATTCTTGGGGGAAGCCTTATTTCTTATGTCATTCCAATCCATTCCCCACATAAATAGACTATAGGAAGCAGCCATAGCAGCAACCAGGGAGAAGGCGCGATGGATACTATTAGCATAAGCCACCAAGACAGTAGGAAGGTCGCTGGGTTGCACAAAGCCGCGGAAAGCCGTGGTACCAATATTTGTAATATCTCGAGCATTTACGCCCGGAGCTTGAATGCCAGCTGTGTTCTCAGTCTCGCTGGGAAAATGACCTGATGCAATAAAAGAGCAACGGAGGGAGCGAGCGACCGTGTAAATACCATGAACACCATGACTGAAGGGAGCTCTTCTCCTATTGTAACAGCTTGAATAGTGATAGTGCCTATGAAGCGAGGTATCGTTAGAAGGAAAACTACAAAAAGGACACTAATCCAAGAAATGACGAACCACTTGCAGACCGGCCCCAGAACCAATGCCACCGATGATCTGAAATCCGACTCATTTACCAGTTGCACTCCCGGATTGCAGTAAGAAGTATAATCCACTCGCGAAAGATGTGAAGATGGTGGAGAAAATGGCTAAGGGAATCATATATTCGATTCTCAATACTAAAAAATATGTCAACACACGATTGAAAGGCCCCCTAATCAAAAGTATTCGGCTTACTTATAGCACCCGAGGATGCAGCAAGCCGAGGCAAGATAGCCGGCAAGAGGTAGACGACACTGAGCATTGAACTCTCGTTATCGATCGCCTACAAATATATTGACAGGAAATAAATTCCCGCATATACCGCTGTCATGAGATGTCCCTGATAAACACCTAATGCCCAGATAGGGGTCCGACCGCTCATATAATGAGAGAGTAAAGCATTGTCTCCCTTGTAGCAATTACAAAAAACCAGATAATGAAATTGGCAACGGAACCGCAGAAAATACTAATAACTACTAGAGAATTCCAGAGGTTTTCCTTGCCATCGTATTGAAGAGTGATAAGAAGCTGAGAACCGCTCGGGCAAAAAGAAATTCGATGAGATCCAGATGGTGATGTAAGTTTCGTAGGACGGACAAAGCAGGAGCTTCGGTTGTCTGATCTTGATTGCGCGGTAAGATGATAGAAATTACTGAGACGATGATGTGAAAGCCTTCCTTTGTTCGCCTACCATGGAAAGGAGAATGCAGACGAGCGCGAGCCTACACCATAGCCAGTCAATATACGAGGTAAAGGCACCCCTGATGATTGGGCCTGCGACTAATCCTAGTTGACTGAGTAGTAGTGAGGGTATGTTTCAACATTTACACGAGGTCTCTCCCAACCGAACTCACATCCCATATTTATGCCATGTAGACCTGCATATCGGCTCCAGTTAGTAATTGTACTTGAGATAAAATTTATTATGTTGTTTCTATATATCTGCCCGCTTCTCTATAGAAACATAGCTAGAGATGATAGCGATTGTGCCGATGATAATCCCGGCCGCACAAAAACCCGCCACGGCATAACTAACTATCAGCATGGGTGAGGATACAGCGACTCCGCATGGTAACGAGCCAACCTCAAAAACCCCGAAGAAGCCAAGAAAAGCTCACTGTTGTGTTTGATTTAGTAAACGTAAGACCTTGAGGGTGACGCACTACCAACCTTGGTGCTGAAATGGGTGTAGATTCTCCCTGTTAAAAGCTGAGGAGCCGCACTTACTTTCGCATCAGTTTTGCAACGCCGAAGAGTATATACCGAAGTCAAAATCTCCCCTTGCCTCCCAAACTGATACGCGCTGGCATACCAACCCACGTCGAGAAGCGACTTAAAGGTGTCGGTGATACGCCGGATGGCCCAAGAAACCGATGCCAGATAAGTGTTAGCCACAATCTATCTCATTTCAACCCAAATCTTGCCAAAGCAACGTCCAGTGCACTCACGTAAATGTCTTCATTAATATGTACCTCTCCCCTTCTAGAAACTGTTGAAACGTGTAAAAAAAAATATAAGCAGTAATTGTCACTTCTCTAGAAGTGACGTCACTTTTGGAATTTCAAAAACGTTGTCAACTTCACTATTTTTGAGCGGGCTCAAAAGGCACAGCGGGTTAACACGTAGAATAGTGCCTGTAGGCTCGTAAATAGACTTAAAATAAGGGTAATTTTGTGCTTGATTCAACTGTTCTACTGGTCTATCTATAATGGGAAGGACCTCTTTATATAAGTGTCCATTCGGCATGTTGACACAGGCTTCACGGCTTCGCAAGCCTATATCCACAACTATCTTCTCCAGGCTTGCAATATCGACATAATCCTCCATTTTCCTCATTGCCTTCTCCCGATTCATCAACAATTGCTTCGCACTCATCCGATAAACCTCGGCATCGGTCATAAATACCGCCGTGAACTCTCCCGGCCGGCCCACCGCGGCAGCTACGCGATCCAGCGTCTCCTGGACCGTCAGTAGCTCGCTGGCGATGCATATCGTGCGCCCCGAAAACTCGGCCGGCTGCCGAAACGCCATCACTGCAAGCCGAGCCAGATCCTCGTGGTCGACGAGCGGCAGCCGCGACCCCGCCGTCATACACGTCGACCAGGTGCCGTGGTCGCGCACCTTGGGGCAACGGCGGATTTTCGGCTGCAGAAAATTAGCCATGAAGAACCCCGGGCGCAGAATTTTACACTGCGTAATCATGGCGTCGAGAGTCGCTTGCTTGATGGCCTTCTTTTTCATGAGGTGCAGTTTCACGAACGAGTCGGGGTGAAAGTGCACCCCTGCGTCCATCTGAGCGACGTCGGGCGAAGTGGAGACCACGACCTGTTGAACGCTGGCGGCCTTTGCGATTTGGAGGATTTTTTCGGCTTGACGAAGTTCGCAGCTTAGGTCTGCAAAATTGGGAAGTAGACAGAGGTAAAGCTTTTCGCAGCCGGATATGCTGGCCCGGAGGGCCCCGGCATCGTCCCAGTCACCTTGAGTGAGATGAACACCAGCCTTTGTTAGTTTTATTGCAGCAGGTGAGGTGAGGTTGCGGGTTTTTGTGCGAACAGTCTAGTTTAGTGAGAGGGCTACACCTCCTCCTTGGGAGCCGGTCGCGCTACATACAAAGACTGTAGGGGGCATTTTATGCAGTGCGATATACGTAGGAAATGGAAACTGACTCTAGATTGTTAACGTATCGAAATTAAAAAGAGATAAGATAGGAGAACTTAATGTACCACGTGGTCTTCTTAGTCGCCACCAAGTTTCCCAATCGTTTGCTCCAAATTTCTTCCTGGCCAGGCTGGTATCTGATATTATTGCTCTCAAATTTATAAATAACACAGTCTCTCGTCTCCAGGCGTCGACGACCTAGTGATACTATTAGAGGCTCTTTGTGTCTGTTAAGGGGCAGTTGCTATGTACTTTCCTCAGAAGATTAGTCCTGTTCTAAACGTGGCTCAAGTACTACATTCCGTCACTGATAATTCAGACAAGAGACACTATGTAATATATATATAGATCGTTATGGTTATTCATAAAATCTATATAGGTGTATTATAGTAAAATGTATATTCCTATTCTACTATTATCAATTTCACGATCGATGTCGATGGGCTGCAGAGTGGAAATAACGGCGCTAGGCTCCACTGCTAGGGCCCTGCATATCGGCACCTGTGCCCGCACGAGTCGTGGTACAGTACGCTCAAACTTTAATTTGCACCCATATACTGGTGATACAATACAATTAAAAAGTAGCAACTCAATATTTTGGCAATCTAGAAATTGAGTGTTAATTCTTTGCCAAAAGAATCTTCAATTCTATTAGCAAATCTTTCCACCAAAATTTGGTTGAAGAGGCAAGAATATTTACAAAGAAAATCTCAAATCGGATATCCCGATTTTGGTTGTACTACGAGTCCACGACTAAACGGACCCGCGTGGCCCGCTACGTGGCCGCGGTTCTCGACCACACTTCACGCCGACTCTTCCGTAGTGGGGAGCGTACTTCGTAGAACGCAACCTTAAGTCGTCGCAGACTGTTTGCCCTATTGGCCCATACTGTGGCTGAGGTGGGGCTGTGACGATGGACTGTAGCACAAACCCCACAAAGTTGCTGCGCGGAAAGTGGCGGTGTCGGCTAGTTGCAGAAAACATGAATGATGTATGATGGCACTGCGTATGATGACCCCACAGAGAGAGGCTGAGGGGCAGTATATAAAGAGATGGCTCCACGAGGAAGGAGACGCTGCGGTTTTGCAAATCACACATCCTTAACACCTTCATAACTCTTCAACTATCAACATGTCTTACAACCAAGGAGGATACGGCCAGCAGGGAGGATACGGCCAGCAAGGCGGCTACGGTCAGGACAACTACAACAACGGCGGTGGTTACGGTCAGCAGCAACAGTACCATGGCGAGGCTAGTGAATTCTACAACCAAGGTCAGAACAACGGCTATGGCCAACAGCAGCAGTATGGCGGCGGTCAGGGAGGCTATGGCCAGGAGCCTTCTCAGTACCAGCAGGCAAGTTAATTTTCAGGTTTTGCCGCCCAGACTAACAGATTTAAGTTCCCCAGTACAACGGCACACTCGTCCAACTCGGGACGCAACTCGCACAATCAAGGCTACCAGAACCAGTACAACGGTGAGGGGGATCCAGAGGGGGACCGCGGTATCATGGGCGGCATCGCCGGAGGTGCAGCCGGTGCTTTCGGTGGACACAAGCTAGGCAATCAAGCAGGCCATGGCACCGCAGGTACCATCATCGGCGCTTTAACCGGTGCCTTTGCAGGGCACAAGGCTCAAGACGCAGTAGGTGACTGGAAGGACGAGCGCGACGAGAAGAAGAAGTGGGAGAAAGAGCAGGAGGAGCGACAGAAGCGTGAGAAGTACAACCAGCAGCACTATGGCGGCCCACCACCTCAGCAACAGCAACGGCGCAACAGCGGCGACGAGCGATCGAGAGGCGACTTCGGTGGCAACTTCACCACTTCGTCCAACGACATTCGCCTCGATGCAAACGGTGACTTCAATCTGCACGCCCAGTGCCGGCGCGCGGATGGCTCCTACCAGTCTAGCACCATTAGTCTGAACCGAATCATCGAGAACGACAACGGCAGCTTCCGCTGGTCTTCCGGCAGCAGTAACGGCGCCTCGACATACACCGTTCAACAGGGCGACACACTCCGGGCCATCGCCGGCCGCTTCTCACACTGCTCGTACGAGGAACTTGCTAGGCATAACAACATCACCAACCCCGACCAGATCTGGCCCGGCCAGAACCTGCAGATCCCTGGCGGCGGCACCCGTGGCGGCGGCAACTTTGGTGCGTCGGCGAGGAACGTAAGACTGAGGCGCGGCGGACAAGAGCTTGAGGCTGAGCTTGCTCCATCATGGCACACAAGGACTCTGAACTTGGATGAGAGAATTGGAAACAACAACGGGTGCTTGGAATTTGTTTAGAGTGACATTCAATAGTCATGTTCAATACTTACTGCACCTTGAAAAATCATGGTCGAAAAGTTATGACCAATTTATTTGCTCTGCGGCTTGAGTCTTTGACAAGCTGGTGACTGAAGACCTATAGGTAGTCGTGACACAGTTTTCAGACTACTCTTCTCGCCCTTATCTATAAGTGTCTGCTATAAATAGAGCTTTGTACCAGCACTCCTTGATCAGGTAATAGGTTTAGTACCTAATGGGATTAAGTTCAAACATATTTCTAAAATCTTTTCACTTTGTTATTTATATTTTAGATGCAGGAATTGTATCTTGGATGCAACGGAGAGTAGTGATCTCTTCTTCGAAGATACGAGAAAGAGCCATCCTGGTTGAATGGAACCAGATCGCCCAGTCTTTAAAAGTGATGCATATAACACGCCTTATATTTCTATATTTCGTGGCTCCTTAAGTACTAGTTACCTCGACAAATAACAACTATATTGATTCTCGTTTAAAAAGAATGTGGCGGAAGCCTAGGTACAAATAGTTGTATATTTTGGTTTTCTCTCTAATTGACTAATGACGTTTTAGTTTCCGCGAAGAATATTTAAGAGCACACTTTCTCTCTCACTTTGACTTTATTTCTCTCTTACTCACAATCATTTCCCCCCACCCAAAACTGTAAAACTCCAAAAGTGACGCCACTTCTAGAGAAGTAACATTTGGGCTTATATATTTCACAAAAACAAACCGCATAATGGCAGATTCAGAGTCTCTGTATTCAAGTAATACCCAGGTAACGAAGAAAGAGCTTCTACGTATAAAGTATACATTTACAAGTTATTTCACAGGAAACCAAAGAAATCACGGAATCAATTACATTGATTCCTAGACTGCAGCCACAATCACTATCATGGCGGCAGCGACGATTCCGCTGGTGGAAAGAGCAACTTCAACCAACTCTGATCGCATGGGTAAAGTAAGTATGCAATTTCCCTACCTTTTCCTTCTATTGTTTATTTCACCTACTCGCTCCTTTCATTGCAACTTCCTTTTTCTATTTGACCTAGAGAGTGTTATTACCTACTTTTCCTTCTTGTTTCCATTTCCTTTTCTCTTTTCTTACTCAAAAGCCATCAACATTGCCACTGCTACCACTACCACTACCACTACCATTACCACCATGAACAACGTCAACCAAACTACCACTGCTGCTGTGAATGGTCTGTCTGACCGTTGTTTGTCTCTTTCTTCGTGGGGAATGACAATCACAAGTCTTGTCATTGCAGCTTTGGGACCGATTTGGGACAACTTTGTTTTATGGGTCAAGCAATGGGTGATGAGAGTCTGCGGGTTATTATTTCTCAATTCCTTTTGATTACTGTTACTAATCCTTTACTGTTGTAGTTATACGACCCAGACCGAGTTAGAGAGGGCGCAGGAGAGGTGGGAGGGGGAGCAGGAGAGGTGGGAGGGGGAGAGGAAGGAGCACAGGGAAGAAATGAGAGTGATGTGGGAGAAGCACAGGGAGGAAAGGAGAGAGGGGGATGAGAAGCACAGGGAGGAAAGAGCGAAGATGAGGGAGGAGATGATAAAGATGTTGGCGAGGTCGGATAGAGAGAGAGCGAGGTGGGAGAGGGAGAGGGCAGGAGAGCGGGCGTGGTGGGAGAAGGAGAGGATGAGATGGGAGGAGGA
>JANHAA010000025.1:58774-121887 GCA_026225975.1 Clarireedia hainanense
GAGGGCGAGGTGGGGGGAGGAGAGGGCGAGGTGGGGGGAGGAGAGGGCGAGGTGGGGGGAGGAGAGGGCGAGGTGGAGGCGAGGTGGGGCGAAGAGAGGGCGAGGTGGGGCGAAGAGGGGGTTAGGTGGGAAGGAGAAACAAAGAGATGAATAGAATGCGCAGAATTTATCCGAGTTCATGGATATCCATAATCCAATCGGTATCATAGCTCTGTTTCTCTGATATATCGTAATCTATGGATCCTATTTCAACGTTATTATGACGAACCTTAAACTCCCTATCGGAACATCTCCTATATGAGCAGCCTCAAGTATGATTAGGCAGTCGCTCCAGCAGTTAAGCCACAGGCTCGAAGGCCTTCGTGTGATGGGTTGAACTTATAAATAGGGCTCAGGGTAGATATTTTGCCTATGTGACTATTTGAACGGAATCGCATGTATATGCCTTAGGACTCGGGCCGAAGCACCCGTGGGCGAGCTTCCTGAGCGCCTCACGTGCACGTGCTATTGACACGTGATCTATGTTCCTACACGTGACACCTTCATATATATTAGCCTCGAGATCTTAGGATCTTCTTAGTTCTTTAGTTATTGGCAGCTTGCTGCCTATAATATTCTTGCCCGTACACGTGACCCTTATTCTGAGAGTTGCTTCTTATTTTGCCCGCGCGGACTATGTCTTGTTTTCTGAGTATCTGATTAGATATAAATGCCTTTTTTTGTACCGGGCGGTGAAGCACCTTATCAACAGGGAGTTTGAGTAAGGCTATTTACTCAAACTCCCCGTCGGTACTGTGAATACACTTTTGTCGACTCAGGCCTTACTCAAACTCCCTGTCGGTGCGAAATAGTCTGCCTCCACGGCAGTGGCCCTCGGAGAGCCAGCGGAGCGTCACCTACTAATGGGGAGTTTGAGTAAGGCCTGAGGCATTAATTAATTTTTAAATTCCCCGTTGGTGGTTATAACCTCAGGCATTAATTAATATTCCTGACGGGACATCGTATATTCCTTTTCGTCCTCGGAATGCCATGAACTCAGTTCTTTAGATGACCGGGGAGATATTGAGCGATTTGTATTTCGTAGATGTGTTAACAATCAACGAGCAGAAATTTCTTGCTATGATTTGAAATTTAACCTTAATAGAAGTCTAATGAATGGATTCTTATGAGGTTCCTCCGAGCCGATTTCCTGTGGGCTAAGATCTCACTGCATGCCACACGATTCATCCTGCACTGTGAAGAATAAATTTACGCGGTCGCTGCTCTTCCTACAAGCACTAGCACTAGCACGAGTAATCCCATTTTATAATGACTGGAGAACAGACAAATAAGGCAAAGAATCATAGGCCCACTATGTGTACAGAAGACTCTGCTTCCCATGTATTTCATTGGTCGCCGTCATACAATATCTTCCTATGAGATTTCTCAAAGGGCTTCCTTTCTACCAGTGTATATCACACAGTGTAACATTACCGTAGCGCCAGTCTTATCCCGGTTGCTCCTTTCTTTCAATATCTAATCATCTTTCTTCTCCGTCTCTGGCAAAAGCCACCAAGTCAACCCCATACAGACAAACAAACCGATACAAATCGGGTGCAGCACATATGTTCCGACCTTTTGCGCGATCATTCCAACCATGAAGGGCGCAACAGCGCCTCCAGAAGTTCCCACTGATCCAATCAACGACAGGGAAGCAATTTGCATGTCATTGGGAATGAGGCGTTGAAAGATATGGATTGCAGCTGGACATACCGGCCCAAGAACAACGCCGGATAGTGCTACAGCGACAGAATCACCGGGGATGGATCGTACAAGCCATACTGCAAGTTCGAGGATCAACGCCTGCTGGTATGTTAGCTTCCCAACACGATCCTGGGAAAATTGCTGGACTTACACCGGCCGTAGCGACATAGACGTAACGACGCTCACCAAGTTTGTGGGCTAGAAATGAAAGGGTAAGTCGGCCCATAAAACAATCAGTTACAATTCTTCATAATACGGTGTTTGGATAAGACCAACTCAATGTGATACCCGCCCAAAAACCAGCCGTTACATACCCGACTTTGCTCGGGTCTCCGTTGCGGAACTGGACTAAAAATGAAATTACCCAGCCAGAAATTGCAACTTCAGCACCCTGGAAAACAAGATGTCAGCTCTACGTTCGAACCATAACGCATGTCGACATTGATGAATGTGATCTCAGGTCTACTAAAACTATTGTAGCGCCTGATATCTTGAGCACACGTGTACGTAACAATCTTACCTGATAGGCAAAAATAAACATGGCACCAAGAACGGTTGTCTTATGAGATAACAAGGCCTTCAAAGAGTTCCAATTCCTGCGCGGAGACACCGTGATGTTATTTGGGCTGCTTCGCTCGGTGGTGGAGTGTGGCAAGGCAGGATCTGATTCAGCTTCATATTTCCAGAACGCCCACCCAACGAGAAAAAGATTACAAGCAGCAAGGGCCAACAATGTGAGATAGAAACGTGACCAGACATATCCTCTTGATATCATAGAGGTAGCAATCAAAGGTGCTACTGTTCCTCCAAGTCCGTAAGTCCCTTGGAAAAGTCCAGTTATCACCGTGTTATTTGCCAGATTCGCACAGAAGACTTGGCCTATGGCGAGGTTAATGGACATACCCGAACCTAAGATGAAGTATCTTGTCCTGTTAGTACTGCAGTGAGCCTCAGATATAATCAAGGCCTTGGCTCGCCCAATGGTTTTGGATAACGAACTGACGAAGAATGCTGCTACAAGAAAACCTAGGGCATTGCAAAGAAAGATGGTTGAAACAGTACTATAATTGATATGATAATACCTACCAGCCGTCAGCCAAAAAGTTACGAAGAACACAAGTTGTAGTACTTCTCAAGGCTCTCGATCAAAGCTCCATTCGCAGCATCATTCATACCATTACCAAATGCAGTGAAACATGCTGCTAAAACACGGTATCGGTTTTTGTAAGGTTCCCAAATCGTTTCCATTCGATTGACTCCTTCGTCGCGGGATTGCGAAGTGGTATTTTCTAGCCTTGACGGAGGTTGGGACCCCAAAACATTAGATTCGTTCACAGATTCCGGCACCCTACTACTGCTAGCCATGGCATTCATCTCAATAGGAAGTCTGAGTCCGGATGGAAAGCCATAATGATAAGAATCTTCTGGTTTCTTAGGATATGGATATGAAAGAGAAGCCTCCCGTGCTTCAAGATTTATGGGGCCGTGAACGCTTGTAAGGGACATTCTTTTTGGATTGAAAGCTTCGAATCCAAACTAGAGAGTCGATTGATTTGATATACAAATTCAGAAAACCACTGAGCCTTGTGCGCTGCTTTTTATGGCTATGAACGTGAATCACGAGTGCTCGTGAGATGACGTGAAGCGAAATAAGTCGACAAATAAATATCCTTGCTTATGAATCAACAAATTGGAACGCGACAACCGTATCCACTCCTTTTTGGATGGCACTACATCACAAAGAACAATGTTCGTCGCAGGGCGTAAGCAAATGGTGGGGTTATGAGGACTAGCAGTTTGGGGGGTTTGGGTGGATCACTCGACATCTTCCCCCGCATTATTTCACACGAATATAAGGGAACGAGGCACGGTTGTAGGCAATGGAATTTTATTTGTCTGAACCTTGACACTATATTTAACTGCTTGTAAATGGCAGTATTATGTGGCTTGGGTGTTCTTGACTCAGATATACCTTATGACTCCCCTTGTTATTCGCATGTTCCAAGGTCCCAAAGTTGTTGACGGCGAAGCTTCGTCCACTAACATGAACCCTTAAACTCTCCCCTTCATCATACTCAATACCCATAGCCCAGATTCCAATATCCAACTTAGCAATCTGCCCCGGAGGTATTTTCTCTTCTTTCTCGTGTGGATGGTATGGCCAATTAGGATGTATTGACTTTTCTTCATCGATTTCACGATGAGAAGCTCGGAGAATCCCCACAGGACCTTTGTAGAGCACAACCTCGGTTTCTTGCTCAGGCTTAAACTCTTCGAACGACTTGACTGGAATTCCAGACCATGGAATGTTGAGGTTCTTCATCGGCTTCCCATTCTTATCCAACTTCTCGATGAACACGTAAACATCCATGTCATCCATATCGTCGCACGCCATGTATAGCACTGCTTTCGGCATGCCAACAATCTGAGTGGTTTTGTCGAACTTGTAGGTGTACGACACTGAATCGCCATTTTCGGAGTTGTAGCTAGCCACATGCTTGCTGCTTGGTGGTTCAAAAGTCAAGGTGTTCTCCGACGAAAAGTAGAGCTTTTTGTAATCTGTCCGAGCCATTGGGAATGTATCCTCCACAACATTCTCTATTGGATCCTTGGTTCCGAATCTGAGAATCGACATTCGCACATGCGGGGTCTTCTCCCAGCCATTGTCGACGCCTTTCAGGTATTTGTCGAAAAACAATGCCAACTCGTCCTTTGATTCTTGCCTTCCCCACAAATCATACCACTCCTGCCAGGGGTGCCAGCGGAGCCACTTCTCAGTTGTATCAACCTCGAGCCATCCCCTTATAGCCCCCATTCCATGCATGGTGTTTGTCCACGTTCCTGTGATGTATGCTGGTATGTTGATTTTTTTCATGTCAGGTCGTTTATCATTCCACCATTCGTTTGCTAGAGGGTGCTTCTTGTGCATATCTTTGAAGCTTTCCATTCCATGCCGTCCCTTCAGCATGTACTTGACGATCAATTTGTCAAATAGATCTCCCGCATAAATTCCTCCTCTTACAAACTGTTCTCGAAAGATATCACCGCAACCTTCCCAAGGTGCAATAGCTTTGAGACTAGGTGGTCGTAATGCTGCAATCGCCCATTGTGCGATCGCCAGATGTGAGTTTCCCGCTAATCCAATGGAGCCTGTGCACCAGGGAAGTTTTGCTACAGCTTCAATGCAATCATAACCGTCTTCAGCCTCCTGGGAGCCCATAATGCACATGACACCATCGCTATCTCCTGTGCCGCGTGTATCAACATTCACAATGGCATATCCACGTGGAACCCAGTCTGCCGGGTCAGGTGCCTCGAACTTTTCCAGTCCACTCAGCGTTCCGTCGGGGATGCCGAGGTTCCAAGGCGTCATCAGTTTGAGTGACATAAGTCCATTGAATTTCTTTCCAAAAGGTGACCAGCATATCAGAGCTGGAACCTTTTGAACGGCAGTGGTGGGCTGGCCTGACTCATCTTTATCTCGGGAAGACGGGGGACGGTAGATGTCAGCGTAAAGCTTGGCGCCGTCGCGCATTGTAATGGCGACATCATGCTCAACAAGTATATCACAAGGAAGAGGACGTGAATCGAAACCGTTCCATCCTTGAGGAAGGATCTCCGTCCGTGGATTGAATTCTTGGTATCCATCTACACCAATCTTCGGTGGACTGATGTCAACGATAGGTGCAACGATCTTGGTCTGCGGGATAGCCATGACCGGCGAAGTACGTGCTAGAATTGGTTTGATTGAGATTTGTCGAAGTTTGCTCATGAACATAACCTTGCCACATCAAATCCGAGCGAATTGAAGTATGAGATCAAGAGCACTTGGTCCCAGGTACAGACAACAGGTTTTAAAGCTCCCTGCTGTTTCTTGAAAAGTCGCAAAGAAATGCCTGAATTACTCCAAGCTTGGAGCTATTTGGCTTTCGCCGAAATTACAACGACGAATACAGTCACAAGACACTTACAAGATCAGCCAGATTGTTACCGTGCTCTCATTTTTTTTCTGATAATGGGGTGGAAAGACCTGCATATCATCTTATTCCGAGCCGAACCGAGCCTAATCGTGGGGAAAGGTGGAGGGAGACCCACCACAAGTACTCATGCACTGAATCTGGGATTGAACCGAGCCGAGCCGAAGCGAGACCCGTGGCACTATCATCAACATCTCTAGGTAGGCGAATTAGTTAAGCTCTATGATCCTCTTTTGATCATGAAGAATATAAGAGTGTAGCAGATATCAAGTTTCATCTTCTAAATCTCCAGAACAATTATCATAATCTTTGCTGATTCAACAACCAATTATCCACAATGGCAATTCTTACAGACGTACCTGCCACATACAAAATAGGAGAGCCTTCGCAGAAGGAGCTGTCTACTGTCACCACAACTTCAATCTCAGTTCCTAAGCCTACTGGCCCGAACGCATTGTTTAAGAAAACAGATACTGTGTACGGCGATTGGAGAGATGATCTCTTGCGAGATGGTTACGCTGTGGTGAAGGGTGCAGTCCCTCGCGAGCGTGCTATCAAATATGGAGAAGAGATGTTTTCTTATCTCGAGAACTTGTAAATCTTACCAAAAAAAACTCACAAATATTAGTGGAGAAAGCAACGCTAACTTATATAACAGCGCTGGTGGCCTTGGCTTCAAGCGTGATGATCCATCCACCGTGGTAGAATCTAACCTCCCTGTCATCAACGAGAAGGGTATGTGTCATGGATACGGAGTTGCACATGAGTCTTTCGTTTGGGATATTCGACAAGAGCCTGGTGTCATTGACGCATTCGAGAAGATCTACGACACTGAAGATCTCATCGTGTCGTTTGATGCTGTGAACTTCGGCTTCCCGAACCGTAAAGACTTGAAACCCAATACACCATGGCCACATCAAGATCAAGATCCTGCAAAGCCTGGTTTCAGGTGCATGCAAGGTCTTGTGAATATCCTCCCTAACGGTCCCGAGGATGGTGGTTTGATTGTCTGTCCTGGCGCGTACAAGCTCAGCGAAGAGTTCCACAAACAATTCAAAGATGAGCCGAATAAGATCTGGGCGTGGACGAAAGAATGGTACGGATTCACAGAGCAGGGGATGAAATGGCTGGAGGAAAAGGGTTGCAAATGGGTCAAGGTGAACGCTGAGCCCGGAGATCTTCTCTTATGGGATAGCCGCACTCCTCACTACAACCTGTCGCCCCAAGGAGAGAATTCCCGCTTCTGCGTGTATACATGCTACATGCCCGTCGCGGATGCTACGAAGGAGCAGCTCCTCATTAAAAGAGACGCATTTGAGAATACCAAGAGCACCACGCACTGGCCGAATGCCATGCATGTAGGTGGCCCGCCAGTTCTCAGAAATGGCGAGATATGTCCACACAATACGGATACTCCGCGACAGCCTGTGAAGCTGACGGAGCGAGGTTATCGCCTGACTGGTATTCCTTACCTTGAGAACATGTAAAATCACAAGCTGTATGTTTCTTAGTTCAAAAATGTCATTTCTTACGCTCAGTCGTTGTATCAATCGGTTTCGATTGTTTCCTGAAAGTACTAGTTAGAATAACCAAATGATGTTGTCGCAAGCTGACTGAAGCTTGACCAATCCCATCCTATATCATCTATCCATGGAGAGCAGTTATTCTCAGATAATGCAGATGAAAGTGAGTTCACCTCTTGATTAGTGGCTGCAAGTTGTTGAGAAGTAAATGCACGTTCATGGACCACCATCGGAGAAAATTGCGGCGTGTTTCCTGTTTGCTCTGCATCATGACGAGAATAAGAACCCCAGGGTTGCGCGACTTCGTCATCTGGTCTGGTAGATGCCTGGCCTCTCATTTCATTTCGTTGTGCAGCATTTATTGGCCGAAGAACATGATCGTTCAGCATAACAAGGATAGAGTGAAGCTTGCTGTCATTCTTAAGTCTTTCGTAGTGTAGTTTGGCAAAATCGCCTGCATTATACATAAGCTGTTTGGGGTGCATATTAGTTATGGTTTCAATGCTGGTACGATAAAATGAGCAGCCGAAATACATTACTTACATTAAGATCAGATGCCCTCAGTCTCGAGTTTGGATGGATTATGAGATATATAGCAATGATGTACAACGCCTGTAAAGGTGCGTGCAATGCTGGAAGACATGGTTGCAAACCTTGGTCTGCGCCGTCAATGAGTAACTTGACAATTGCCCTTGCACTATTCACTGCCATTGACGGCCCGTTGTGGATGACATAGTCCCAGGGATCTTGCTCTCTCGAAGATATCTCCATCGCACTGCGAATAGCTTCCTCACTGATGAGAAGACTGTTTCGGGTCAATGTAATCATCCTGTATATTTGATATCAGTCAACTGTGGACATGGGTAATTGCTATACGACTCACGCATTATGATATTGCGCAGAGATAAATGCAGCGAAAGGATACATTCGTGGACTACACATAAGATCAGATCGTGGTTTGAGGCCTTCCGGTAATCCGTCTGCCCATTCGATAAGCGATTGGACAGTTTCTCTGGTTGCCCGTACTTTCTCCACAACTATGTTTTCAAGACCTTCTCTAGAAGAAGCACCCTCATCTTCTCTCAAGGTGCTCTTAATAGCACGCCCACTGATCTCACTCAGAAGTTTAGCGTAGCTGATTACGATGCCGAAGAAGTCAGGATCTCCGACTCCACCACTTCTTGAATAGGCAGAATCGTGTTGTGGTTCTTCTTGATTACAATGTGCATCATGAATGATTGATGCTCTGCCCACTTCGAAAGCAAAAATCTTTTCGTAACTGTATATAGCCCACCAGAGACGCTTTTCTATTATCGTAGCCGTCGTATCGATATTGATGTGAGGATGATGTGATGATTTCTTTTGATTGATACCCAAAGACTGAGCCATAGATACACATATTCCAAGGGTATGCCACGCAGCTGCGATTTGATCATGTCTTTTAAGACACAAAGAAAAAAGAAATGCAATTTGAACAGCTTCTAAAGAAACCCAAGTCATGACATGGCCGATTGCACTTTGACAAAACGACAAATAACACGAAGTTAAGTTTGCAGACGGTGAATTTTTCGTGTCAAATGAACCAATCGCAATCACCAGATAAACAAGAAGGAGCGAGCCCAGTTTTCCTGTCCGTATACAACTTGCGGGGTCGCTGATCTGATCCTGAATGGAGTCGAATTTGGCTGCGTCTAAAACCGGAAAAATAATATTAGTGATGTCGAAGTAACATTGTACCAAAACTCGAGAATCATTGACAGCCGGCATCTCTGGAAGCTCGAAAGACAAGGGCATCTGAGATACCAGTGATTGTTGCTCTCCACCTATACCAAACGAAGTTTTAAAGCGTTTTGGAATACCAAGTCGGTAGAACGCCAAATCCAACCAGCCAGTGAGTACCTCGAGTGTATTTTGACCGCGAATTCTAGGTACCATTGGGAGTTTCCCCGTGAATGCAGGGCTACTTTGGCTAGTAAGCTCTTCGATCCCCGTTCCGATTATTTCCGAATCACTGCTTTGAAGACCATCATTATCTCGTCCGCTCAGGGTCCCAGAGCCGACAGGGTTCACTCGGCATTCTAACACAGCGACACTGGATCGACGCTCTCCAGCAGTCTCTGTCACAGAAAAAGGCGAGACTCGACTAGTGTGAGCGAGCATGCTGGGTGATCTTCGGGACCCTCTTGTTGCCGATGAGTTTCTGCGCCCAGTTTCGACGCGCTCCACTGCGACGCCAGGGCGACGTTTGTCTGTGGTAACGCAGGGAACACCGGCAACTATGCATGCTTGGCACGATGGTTGTTGTTCGTCGCAGCGAGTCTTACGACTGCGACAGTAACTGCAGGCAAAGTTAAGCCGCTTTCGTCTTTTCGGTGAATGGTCTGGGGGAGATTGCATGGCGACAGACGTCAATGCAAATGTTCTAGGTCGTTCGGTAGTTCTACTTCAGCCGAGCCGCCTGATATGCGAAACCGGTAAGTGACTTCCTGTACAGAGATGGGAAGCACTAGCTTCCGGAGGTTGGTGTAAATGCAAGAGCAAAAAAGAAGCAAAAGTTCGTCGGTTCGGTATCTTATATACAGGGGGCGACTCCGGAAATGTGGGGGAGGAAGTGCGGGGAAGTGTTGCAAGCTTGGCTGGCTCGACGCTAGTTCTACTATCGGGCTAATTCTTTATCTGGTCTGGGGTAGCAAATCCTCAACGATATATAAATATGGGCAAAGATGTCTCAAATACTGGATATATCTTTTAACTTCCGTTTTATCTGCTACAACTCCTTTGAAACGCCGCCATGGATGACAAGAACCCCGACACCATTAGAGTGGAGCACTTGGAAGGGAATGATCCTAAATCTCCTGCTCGACAGACGTTGGGAACTGTTCAGCTTCTCGACAGTAACACCATCGTCTTGATTCCAACGCCCAGTCCAGATCCAAAGGGTATGACCTCCCATCGCTTTAGGGGCCACTCTGACACATCTCCCTAGATCCTCTCAATCTCCCAAACTGGCATAAATGGATTATTATCGTCCTTGTTGCCATTTACTCTGCATTTTCCGTCCTCGCAACTTCAGGCCTAGGTGGTGTATTCCCAGAGGTTCTCAAACTATATCCAGCTTCAGAAGCTACGCGAGCAACCGACCTCCTTACCTATCCTGCGTTGTTCATGGGCATTGGTAATCTTCTAAGCATGCCCCTTGTCATGACATTTGGCCGTCGTCCAGTTTTTTTGTTCAGTCTTGTAATTCTAGTTGCTGCTTCAATATGGTGCGCTTGCGCGAAGGACTTATCGACACACATCGCTGGTCGCGACGTGCTCTCAATGGCGGCTGGACAGAGTGAAGCGCTCGCTCCCATGATCGTTCAAGAGATCCACTTCCTACATCAGCGCGGAGCGAGGGTTGCATGGTATGTAACTATACAGGCTTCAACTACGGCGCTTATGTTTGTTGCAACGACGTATATCGTGTCGGGCCCAGGACTTGGCTGGTGGTACGGTATCTCAGCGATCATCAGCGCAGTGACTCTGATCTTATCATACTTCTTCCTTGTCGAGACAACTTATGATCGCCCGGCAGATGCTAACGGTAAGATCAATCAGTACCCACTGCTCAGATGAATGGCAAGTACTAAAATTGCAAATAGAAGGAGCAGTACATCTTCAACTTGATAGGAAAGGAAACTTGGACCCTGTGGGCGACGTTTCAAAGATTGTACGAATCACAACGGCCGATGGTATAGTACTAGACAATGAGAAATACGGACCGAGAACCTGGAGACATAATCTGAAGATATTCCACGTGAAGCCTGACTGGACTGCGGTCATCCAATTCTACAAGGATACTTTCCAGGGCCTCATTCTTCCCAGTATGCTGTGGCTCCTTCTTCTCAATGGTGCATTCTTGGGAGTATACGTATTCCAGGTCGCCACTTTCAGTCAGATTCTCGTGAAACCACCGTACAATTTCAAGTCGGAGTGGCTCGGATTTGTTCAGATGGCCCAAATCATCACATGCATGTTTGTGGTTCCTCTCCTTGGATATGGCTCAGACTTGACGGTAAAGTTGATGAGCAAGCTGCATAAAGGAGTATATGAGCCGGAGTATCGATTAATCGCATTGGCACTTCCTTCGATTGCAGCAGTCATTTCTTGTGTTATATTTGGAAAAGCTGCCGCGCACCCTATGGAGTGGACTTGGCCAGCGATTGTGGTGAATTATCACCTTGGCTACTTCGGCTTTCTTGGTGCAAATTTAGTTGGCATCACATATGTGGTCGATAGTTTTCCACGTGTTGCCGGGCCGCTTTTGCTGCTCATCTGTGCTGGTCGTGGCTTTATATCCTTCGGACTCGGATATTCTACTGTGCCCATCATCTCTCAGATTGGATACGATGGCGGAATGAACATTTACGCCATCATTTGTGGTGCACTCGGTGCATTGGGTATTCCGATCTATTTCTTTGGCAAACGAATTCGTCAATGGGCGACAACTCATTATATTGCAAAAGAACAATTGATAGATGGATGAGCGAAATAGAAACTATAAAAGTGAGAAAATGAATGAAGTTTGTTTATGTGTTTATGAGTAAACACACGAGAAAACTAAAGACACTGCAAGTTGGAAATGGTTGAAGTTCATGACGTAGCATTTCGCTTCCCAAAAGTTACCGGGATTGCGGAATAGAAAGCTGCGGAAGAGACAAGGCTACTTCGTAGAAGCAGAACTACTCTCAATCTCACAATATCAGGCTATTGGTACGATTTGTCCGATTCTTTGGCATCAAACTCAGTCACGTCTATGGACTAAGTTATGCCAGTTTGGATCGGGTTCATTCTTCTTAATCTAAGTGGGAGTGAGAGTCGAACTATATAGCTCTTTCTCCCGTACTAATTGCTATTGTTCGGCGAGTATCATTTGTCCTGTAGTCTCCCTTCTGTAGATCATTGTCCAGTAATGTATTCCTGTAGTCCAGTGAATATGCTGGACCGACACAGGCTGAATTGGGCAGCATGGACATTGAGGCCTTGGGCACGTGTGATTCTTTTGGGGACGAGGGATTAGCGGCTATCCCAGGAACCCAGCATTACAGGTAAAACGTGAGCCCTCGGCAAGTACAGTTTCCTGCTCCTATTTCTCTCCAACATTACTTGAGTTACTGGTTTGTCAAGAGCAAACTCATTGTCCATGGCAAGTCTCCAACCTTTGTTAACCAAGTATTCAAATGTCACGTGAATGCAAGAGCTTGTACACCCTTGCGGCTGAAGCAAATTACCTTGATCTTATGGCTGAGATGTGACGTCATATCACTTGTAGAGATATCTGGATAATTCAAACCACCAAATCTGTGTTTCGGATGAATGTAAAGAACTCTCATCATGGAAGTAGTAGCAGCAGCATATGGCGCGGAAACTGTCGTCGAAGGCGGTATCGCTGCATATTTCCTCGCAAAATCCACTCTACCCCTCAAAGCCTGTCTCAAGCACATCGCAACAACTGGTCCGCTTCCTCGATCTTCTCATACTTTAGCTGTCATCAGTGATAGAGCTTATATTTTTGGTGGTGGGGACAGCGAAAATGAGGTCGTTCCGAATAATCTGCATGAACTTCACATTCCGACAGATGAGACCACCACGGCAGTCCTGAGAACAATCTCACCAGGCGAACAAGGAAAAGAAACCATACCGTCAGCTCGCACTGGACATTCGGCAACCGTAGCTCGTGATCGGATGTTCGTTTTTGGTGGTCGAGCCAGCAACAAATCCGAAGTCCTATCTGAGCACGGTCGCATCTGGGTCATGGACCCTATAGACTCACGATGGACATTCCTTGACCCTCCACCAAACACCGCCTATCCCAATCCCAGATGTTACCATGCTAGTGCATCCAGTCCTGATGGCAAAACAATATTCATCCATGGTGGCATGTCTTCAGATGGCTCATATCTTGCAGACGTGTGGGGATTCTACCTTGATGAAGGGAAGTGGGAAAGGCTGCCCGATGCCCCTTCTCCTCCGAGAATTAACACAAGCCTTGCTTGTGGTCGAGGCAAATTGTGGAGATTTGGAGGTGAGGGTAATGGGGAAAAACTTGGTGGAGCACTTGACTTCCTCGAATTACCCCCAAATGGCACAATTGAGGATCCTATTGAAAACGTCAAGCTCGGCTCATGGCAAACATGGAGTTTCGATGAATCTTCAAAAGTCCCTGAACCAAGAAGTTCGGCCGTCCTGCACTTCATTACCACTGGAAACGGTCGGGATTATCTACTTCTCTCATTAGGTGAAGGCGACAAGTCGAAGGAATCTGTCTCCACGATCCAAGAAAACCTACTCGCGGATCTCTGGGCCTACCAATTGCCAGCGTCCACATTCTCCGGCGCAGGAGTAAAAGATACAATTCGAGGAGCCTTGCCGATGGTGAAAACCCATCAAGGAGAATGGTCTCAGCTTGAAATCACGAAAATGAGCGTTGGTGAAGATGAAGAGAAAGATGGAACATGGACTGGCAGAAGTCAATTTGGAACGGCGATGACGGGGTCCAAGCAATTCATGATTTGGGGTGGTGTGAATCCACGCGGTGAGAGACTTGGAGATGGGTGGCGCATCATCGTGGAATAACATATTCAGTAATAGATTTCGTGAATTACATATAGCAATAATGTGATTGCTAGCAAATAAATGTCACAAATGAATGCCGTAAATCACGACTCTGACTTGCCCATGGTAGAGCAGGTCCTAGGTTGCTGTACTGCTTTCTTAATCATACTTTTAAGCTTATCGCTGTCAATGCTGTTCACATAGGTGATGTTCCTTAGCCCTGGCGGCATGAGGGCCGCTTGGTATGCATGGATGTTTCCGTATGAAGGCGATCCATAAGAAATATCGACATCTACATAGACTGCATGCGAAGTTAGCGAAGCCCACATTTTCATATCAGTAAACTTACAAGTAGTGGTATTTTTAATGATAGACGAATCAACCATAATTGCAGCAGCAGTTTCGTCCCAGAATGGGAAAATTGTTCCATAGTGATCGTAAACCATTTTAGAATATGGGTTCTTGACTTCGAAGATTTCGTCAAGGAAATCCTGGCTGCTGATAACTTGATTCGCAACATTTCCAGCAAAGGTAATCTTAGGGAAGTTGGCAGTGAATGCAATCTTAGCCGCTTCAGGGTCAATCATCAAGTTGATGTCAGAATTGATGTCAGCTTGGTTTATGGTTCCGGTAACCTCCAGCAGGTTAACGTCAATGTAACCACCCATAATTACCAGCTCCTTCGCAAGACTTGCAAACTGGTCATCGCTGCGGACAGCTAGAGCGATGTTCGTCATTGATCCAGCAGCATAAATCGAGACTTTTCCAGGGTATCTGTGGACCATCTCAATCATAAAAGCGGAAGCACTCTGGCTCTTCTTCAAGCCTTGAATGGAAGCATTGGAGGGGAACCCTTCCAGAAACGCGGATTCCACAACTCTGAACGGATCATCTCCAGACGTAGGATCTGCACCCTCCGCCTCTGCAGTAGCATTGTAAGGAGCGAAGGCGCCTTGCCATGGAAGTACACCGTGTACTGCCTCCCATGCTTGAAACCGGGTTGCGGTATTGATGAGAGGAAATGTTGATCCTGGGACGACCGGAATGCAACTCGTGAGGTTCCCAAGAGAGAGAGTAGCCAGAGCATGCAGTGCAACTTGGTGTTGCCATGTGTTGGCGGTACCTGTAAATGTCAGTCAGAAGTCATTAACTGGCAAAGTAAAGTCCAACGTACAGGATGTTAGCCCCAGAACCTCCCACCCCGCATCCAATGCCACGAGGAATGGAATGAAGCCTGTAGAACCCCAATCATTGTCCATAATGACATACTTGACATCTTGATGAGTCTGATTAGCTGCATATGTTCCTGTAGGGATGGCAAGAAGGCCCAAAAGCCAAGTAGCAACACGTGAAGACTTCATCTTGATTGTTGAACGAGGAACCTACTTCTCGAGAAGATCTCTCTGTTGATATTTATATAGGCCACCCGGATCATTTTCGGACTATCGGTGAGAGTTCATCTAATCATGATCGCCATAATACAGGACACATCCAGGCGAATCAAGATACGGTGTGTAATAAATGCAATAACTCTTATGAAATACCCCACCTCTGGACAGTAGAATAGTGCTTATCGAACATTCAATTAGGATAAGAGTACAATCTGCCATGGTAATTAATCCCGGCCATCACCGCAAATCACCCGAGATAGGACAAGAAACAGAGACAAATTTTCCTATGCAAGCATTAATACAAGGAAGTAAATGCATAATTGGACAATAAGAACCTAGACTCACTGTTTTTATGGTCAATTTCACGACTCACCGAGCATACCAGAAACAAACGCCATATATCATAGCGATACTTGAACAGAGAGAGTACCGTACACAAAGACACGAATCGACCCCAAATATGCCGCTTCCACCATGAAATAGCGAATTTGTGCTACATTATCATCAATATGAACAACAACAGGAGGCAGTTAGTTACGCGATCGTTACCCCGGCTTCCGGGAGAATAAATGGTCGACTTCGAATGCGGAATCGTAACACAAATACATTGAAAAATAAAACCCACGGGTATTGATTGCAAGGTAGAACATGTTCAATCAAAAATTGTTCATGGCACACCAATCCATCGAACTGTGGTGCAAGTCAAGCACCCAACAATCCTACAGTAATCGATGAGCGAGGTCATCTTGCGGCACGATGAGTTATCGTGACGTACCCTCCATAGCCGCGCAATTGATAAGCAGAGACGACCAAGCATCGTTCTTTCTTAGAAAATAAACAGTCCATTTAGCTTCCGTCGAGGAAATTAATAGAGATATCTTCTCTGCTCCAGGTAGCAAGAGGTTCTATGTTCATCTGGCGGTATTTTTTGATCATGAAGTCTCTTATAAATGATTCACTGTCATCAGAATCGAATTGTCAAGAAGATGAAATTGGTGGTGGGCGATGCTGTGATAGAAAACTCGAATATTTGGAAAGAAGGTATCGGTATGACTACCAACCTGATCACTTCCTCCATCAAACACACTATTCTGAAACCCTAACACTTTCTGACCTGCTCAACCCAGCTGTGCGATCCGTTCACTCATAAGCAGTCAGAAAGCACGCGGACCTGCTGTCCCTCTCTCGCGTTCTGGATGTCAAGTTGGGCTCTCTTGGACGGCTCTGCGTCCGAAGATCTCAGCTGAAGCCTCGAAGACCGAGTCCACTGTTCAGCGTCTGGAACAGCCAGCTCTTAACGGGGCCGGACTGTAAGTCGACCAAACACAGCCAGGGTTGGGTGGACATCAGGGTGATAGTCGAGGTAGGTGCGCCGGCTGTCCTTCATGCTAAGAAGCAGTCCGCTGATCACACACAGATCAACCAGTGATCCTTGATAATAACGACGACTTGGATAAGGCATGTGCTGGGAATCAGGCCGAAGGCGCTTCCGGTGAAGTCGATACTGGCTGTATTGAACTGGACGCGAGTCTGTCTGTATAACTCCCTCCCAACCTCAGAACTTGCCTCAGCACCGACAGAGCCTATTGATACATCTGGTCCATTGTATGAAGTTGAGGAGGGCCGCGATATTGAGGAGACAGCCCCGGGACTTGGGTCTCACGAGCAGCACAGCGTGCCTTCTACTCCCACACAAACCACCCTCAGAACCCCTCCCCCAATCCTCCCAGCCACTGCAAGATCAGACCCACCAGCAAGGTGTTAGCAGTATCACTCAAAGCACGTCAGTGGAGTCTGCGCTCCACTCCCTCCCCGAGTCTTCCGGCAGCGGTGATGATGGATGGATAGATGAGAACATGGCTGAATTGGAGAAAGAACTGGGGTTGGCTTTGGAAGCGGAGCAAGTAAAGTCACTATTCGCCACCGCACCAACCTCCCTAAGTCCTCGGTCGGTCGAGACACCACAAGACGAGATCCAGAGTCGAGAACGCAGCAAAACCACCGGTGGAAGACTAGAAGTGTAACGATTCTGACGAATGCGTCACGATAATAACCACGTGTTTGGTCATGTTACTTAGTGCATACGTGCTGGCTGCACGTGACCCCTTACTGTATATAAGCTCTCCTGATCTCAGGCTCTTCTTAGCTCTTTAGTTGTGAATTCTAAGGTCATTCAGTACTTTGGCTAGTAGTCTCGTCACAAGAAGAGCTGCAAGATGCTTGTTGACATGGCGCCCCAGCTCAGGGCCCTGAGGAATGAGAGCAGCGAGAGAGTGAGGTGGTGGTGGTGGTGGTGGTGGAAGGGGGAGTCTTAGCGATGCAGCAGCAGCAGGAGCTTGCCGAAAAGAAGGAAGAGCTCGGGCAGCCGGCTGTGAGGGAGGGTCATCAGCAGGACTTGGTCGAAGTTATCGACGTGGACGACCCTGAAGACAAGGAAGCCACCGAGGCTCTGCCAGCCGCGTAACCCAAGATCTCTGACGAGCACCGTTTTCGCCTGCGTGGGATACGAGCCCAGCCGCTTGGTGGACGCCAGACAGGGACAACCCAATACCGAATCGTATAGGGGGAGCATCCAAATAGGTCAGATTCTTGGGTCAACGAAGACGACATGCAAATGTCAATGCTATGGCCGCCTTGTAAGCGATCTTCTCAAGACTTGGTCTCACCGGTAGAAAGGGTTAGTATTCGAGTTTACCGTATGTGCTATATCAGGTGCAGCAAAGGCAAGAAAATTTCCAAGTACCTGGTCGATAAATCCTGTACCCGGATTACTGAAGACCAATTGAGAATCTCGCTCAGCCTTATATTGGTCGCTGACCTTAAAGCTAACTAGTTGCCTTATGAGTGTCCTATTTTGGAAATTTTGAGGAACAGGTTGCTAACAGCACATATCTCGAACAGGGTCTTCTCCCCATCCCTTGAGCCAAGCACAACATGAGGTCTTTCTCAGACATTCAGCAACTCCGACCAGAGGCGAGTACTGCTATATGTTACGAATCTCTCGAAGCTCCTCTGCCCCAGCTGACCCGGCGCTGGATGGCGAGCCTGCGACACGGAAGCGAAGGTACCAAGATGCGTATACAGAGATCAGCAGCGACATCCACCATTCCGCGAATACCGATGACAATCACAATGCCTGTAATACAAGCGACGAGGACCCACGACCTGCAAAGCGACGAAAGCCACGCTCGGCGCATACTGTGACGCCGCCTCTCCACCTCCGACAGACTCTCCCTATGCCCCACTTACCCCGCTATTAGTAAATCCAACAGAGGCAAAATGTGGATTAGAGAGGCACTATGTCCGTGATAAGTGGTAAAATTACACGATTTGCGAGCAAACACAACTTAGAGCTACGACTGTCGTTACTGAGAACAACGCTAATGTCTCGGTTGATCCCGCTAAGAACGAAGTTTGATAGCTGTGGATTCCGCAACATTCTTCGGAGAGATCTTAGTGGCGATGATTTGTTTCTCATTTAGGTTGCCTTCGAGGTAAAAATGGCTTGCTGTGTTCATAATCTACGTTTTGCGATAGGTAACCTAAACTAACTTGAAATGGTGTGCATGTGTTCCGGTCCGTAGACAAACATTTGGGATTCATAAATGGACGTAGTTGACGCCCAAATATGAGGCTATTCGCAAATAGACTACGTCCATATAAAAACAATTTTAATTTGCACCTCAACTAGTCTATTTGTGAATTAACGTAGTTCATATACTAATAATATTTACCCCGTGTATACCTAGTAGTATTAGCTCGCTGCTGCTTACTTTTCCTGACCCCTCAGTCACCTTAAATACCTCATTCCGAGGTACAGCATATCGAGGTTAAGGCCATTTACCTTCTGGTTTGCAATAGAGATAGTTATTAATAAGGATATATTTATCCTTAGCAAAGAACTTAAAATTGTAGTTAGCTCAGCCCGATGCTTTGCGGTCAGGATTATCCAAATAGAGTTGTATCTCGTTCTATTGATAAGGAGAAAGTCGGTCTTTGCATGTATATTTATCGTCTTGGATTATATCTATAAACTCATTTGCAACTTCCCTAAGGAAGTTATCAATGATCTGGGGGGGGGGGCGCCGGCGAGGTCATAATGGCTGGAATAATGCTTAAAGACTATAAAATGTGCGTTTGTGCGGTGGGGACTGCCTACTTTAGGGTATTAACGAATAGACGTAGTCCATTTGCGAATAGCTTCCTATTTAGGTGTCGACTACGTCCATTGGTTAATAAACTAGTCCAGCTAGAAACTACGTTGATTGGACGTTCGTTGCTGGAGGTTCGATAAATGAGAGGTCTGCTGCATGAAGCGGGGAGCTGAATGGAAAACAGCACATCAATACTGGAATATTGTTGTCAAAAAAAAAAAAAAAAGATTCTCGCCGCAAGCATCAGCAAATCACGACTCTCGGTTGGCAATGCCTAGAAGGGTAATTAAGTTTACTGAATAAAGGAGTCGAAAACCTTAGTCTCGTATACAAGCCAAAATCTACCCGAATTTTACTAGCTCATTCTTTATAGCCTTATGTCTTTATTCTAACTGCAATACATATATCGTAGATTTATTTGAAGTATGAAATTGCGTTCGCATCAGGATACTATCCTTTCTGTGATGTATACTGTTGAATACTTCAATATGAAGATCATATACACCTTTCTCCACTTCGTTGCCATTATTAACTTTTCCCACGGAAGTAGAGTGCCACAGCCTCCAACCTACTCTTAGGTTAAATTACTAATATTTTCAAAGCTAGTATCTTTATTCCCGAGAATGTCGCTGCCGAAGAAAATTCTATAACTGTACCTACTATTGTCACCAAGCGAGGTGCACCTGATTCTCCTACTGGGGGATATGCACCAGGAAATGTCGGCTGTCCTTCAGACCGCCCAATTATACGATCAGCTTCTGCTCTTTCACCTAACGAGACTGAGTGGCTCTTGCTTCGAAGAAATAAGACCATTACACCAATGATCTCGTTCCTCAATCGAGCAAACATATCAAGATTCAATGCGTCAGAATACATCTCCAAAATTTCCAACGAACCAAAGATTCTTCCAAATATTGGTATTGCGATATCGGGCGGGGGATACAGAGCAATGTTAAATGGTGCTGGATTCATTGCCGCTGCAGACAGTCGAACGGAGAATTCTACGAATGGGGGCGGAATTGGGGGTCTCCTACAATCTGCTACCTACATGTCAGGTCTTTCTGGCGGTGCTTGGCTGGTCGGCTCAATTTATATAAACAACTTTAGTACTGTCACTGCCTTACGTGATGGTAGCTCTGACTCATCCGTATGGCAATTTAGTAACTCAATCCTGAAAGGTCCTGAATCGAGCGGAGTATCAATTGCAAATACAGCCGACTATTATGATGTTCTGGTTGATGATGTCGACTCAAAGGCAGAAGCAGGATATGAGACTACAGTCACTGATTATTGGGGACGTGCTCTGTCCTTTCAACTTGTCAATGCCTCAAATGGTGGCCCAGCGTATACGTTTTCGTCATTTGCACAGGACAAAAGCTTTACTAGCGGCGACACCCCACTTCCAGTCTTTGTTGCTGATGGTCGTGCACCTGGAACTAAACTTGTATCCTTGAACTCGACAGTGTATGAGTTTAACCCATTTGAACTTGGTTCATGGGATCCAACGACCTATGGTTTTGCGCCACTCCGTTATATTGGTTCTAATTTCTCTAGCGGGGTAATACCTCCAGAATCAGCTTGTGTTCGTGGCTTTGATCAAGTCGGCTTCGCAATGGGCACCTCTTCTTCTCTTTTTAACACATTCCTTTTGTATGTCAACTCGACAACTGTACCTGAATTTTTCAAGGATGCCATTACATCGGTTCTGCAACAGGTTGAATCGGAGGAAAACGACGTTGCTCTATATAAACCAAATCCCTTTTTCGGCTACAACAACAAAACAAACGAGAACTCTCAATCTACCCAACTAACTCTTGTGGATGGTGGAGAGGATGGACAAAATATCCCCTTGTCTCCACTTTTCCAACCACTCAGAGGGCTAGATGTTGTATTTGCCGTCGATTCCTCTGCAGATACCGCCTTCTATTGGCCCAACGGCACCTCCCTTGTGGCAAGCTATAGACGCTCATTGAACACTAGACTTGAAAACGGGACAGCTTTTCCAGGCATTCCTGATCAAAACACCTTCATAAACTTGGGTTTAAATAACCGCCCGTCCTTCTTTGGCTGCGATGCAAGCAACCTTACAGGCGAAGCTCCTCTCATAGTGTACATACCTAATGCGCCATATTCTCTTCAATCAAACTTCTCTACATTTAAGCCGGATTATAATGATACCGAACGAAATCTCATGATTCAAAACGGCTATGATGTAGCAACTATGGGTAATGGTACCGTGGACAGCGAGTGGCTCGCATGCATAGGGTGTGCAGTCATAAGCAGGAGTTTATTCAAAACAGGTACAGCGATCCCGGATGCTTGCGTGGCCTGCTTTAGTAGGTACTGCTGGAATGGAACATTGAATTCCACTGTACCAATAAGCTACGAGCCGCTATTCATGTTGAAAGTTAGTGGTGGGAATGAAGATGGGGTTTTCAATAGGATCTCCAAAGGAGCTGTTCTTGTCACAGTGATTTCTGTTCTTGCAAATCTGTTTTAAGCGCACCCTGAAAAGCATGAGCTGTCATTATTCAAGGTTCTCTGAATTATTTCTCTAATCAGAAATTGGGCTTTCATAGTTGATCCACCGCAGAGATATAATAAAAGCAGAGTACGAGAAAACTATTCTACGTAGTGAAACTGCCCAACATAACACATAATTCAATGGATAGCACGAGCGTTTTTGTTGAGGCCTGAAGGAGGCAATATAGACCTGAAGAAGGAGGCAGTGTTGGAATGGCCTATATATGGGCTATATTCTAACGCGGTGGCGATGTCTGAAGGGCTACAAATAAGGGGTCTTTTACCACTGTAAAATAGAGTAGAACAGTTGAATAAAGCACAAGCAATCCTAAGTTGCTATTCTTACTTTTACTTTTAAATCTATTTAAGCCTACAGGCACTATTCGACATGTTAACCTGCTGTAACCCTCAACAGTTTTTATACGCGTTCGGATCAATCATCTGGGCAATTCATGATTATGATATGCGAAGAAACGATTAACAATAAGTTACATGATACAGAGAACCCCAGAATATCTAGTACAAAAGTCTGTACAATAAGCCTGAACCCCATGAGCGAGTAATAGGATAGGTAAGGCTGAAGTAAGGCGAACCTCCCAAGACAATCATCCGTCACCCCCAAAATAAAGTAGCGGAATTACAGACTACTACAGTGAACTACTGATGTTGTCCCGAGATGCCATCGGTTACCAACAGAAACTATCCTAGATTTAGTGAATGCGAATAAGTAGTAGAATGAACGAACACAGCTGACGTAACTACGTTGTCAGTTTTGGGACAGTAAGAATATACACTTGTCCAACGAAGTTGACAGAGGGTTATCATGGTTTTGCTGAAAGTAGACCGATGCTAGCGAAGCAAGCGCGATTGTGAAGTAACTTCGCACTTATCCACAAAAAGAAGCTTCATTATTAATGCCTGTTGCTTCACTATTTATTTGATGGAAGAAGTACATCGTAGCCAATACATCAAGCATCAAAAGGGTAGTTCAGACATAGAGGGCCTAAAAGGGCTCGAAGAACAAACCTGCACATTCAATTTTGTGCTAGATGGACTCAAGATCACCAAATTAGAGATGCGTCGGTCTGCCAAGTCTTAGGCTTCCCTCAAATTCTCGTGATTCCACTTGAGTCGCGCAGAGGGCAGAATAGGGTAGTCTCTAAATAACGTGAGATGAAGCGAGTGCTGTCTTATTTTTTTTCGGATATAAACAGCAAACCTGTTCGTGACTGTGGTACGAATGTGGTAACAGATCTAGGCTATGTCAGAAACTCAATAGGTGGGTTGGGCTACTTCGTAGACCCTTTACAACCCGGCCCATGGGGGTCCCACGCCGGAGTCTAACCAAACCTCTTGCCTCTCACTAATCCGCCTTCTATCTTATCCTAGTCAAGCCCGCAAGGCTGGTTCTCATTTGGTTCATCGGCAGTCATTCGCCACCGTACCATCGTCGCTGTCCTTGCCATGCGCTCTATATCTGCCGTGGGGCTCATTCGTGAGTGTAGAAGAGCCTAATCCATTTGGCTCGATGTCTTTCTCGTTTCCATATTACAGCAGTGTAGTCCTTATTCGCGAAATATTTGGCATATCAATCGATCTATTTAAACCAACAATTTCGACACCTTCTTCACCTCACAGCATGAGTTCTTTCGCTAATCGCAGATAATGGTGGTTATCGAATTAGAGGCCGGTCAATGGCGGTCTGGAGAGGTGAGCCTGCGTGAACCATTTTTAGTAGCTGGAACGTAGGATATACTATTTTTGACATGTACTCATCCGCTGGAACGAGGAGCTTCAATCGATGTGCTCAACCACGAGTCTGGCACCTCCTCTTCATTTTATTGTGGAAGAAATAAATGAAGCATTGATGCAATGATGCTGAATGCTTGAGGTGTGTGCTCGGCCCTGCATGAAGGGGTCCAGTGGGGCCAAATTAGGGCGAAAGGCTTTGCCCCACGTAGAACTATTCTGTTGCCTTTGCCCGCTTCAGCTCATTCCATTCCGCACTCAAATAATTTGACCTCAAAAGCAACTGCAAGGTTCCTGTGATTTTCTCATGGCGAATCTACGGACAATATCCAGGCCAACCTCTCTTTCTCGCACGCACCTCCACGATGGAAGACGATGGAAGAGATGCCTATTGGTCGCTGGAAACCCCCACGCAATTCTAGTGCAGCTCCTACCAAGCACTACGAGCTGCTAACCGATGATGGTATCTGAAGAGCTTCTTAATCCCCCGGCGGAGTAAAATTTTAATTTGATGGACTGCTGGGATGGCAGCTTATCTCATTGTTTTGTGGAATATCTGCGAATCGAAGTAGATGATGCAGCTCAAGAGTTTCCCAATGCAGTAAGAGTATAGCGACGCGTGTAGATGGGTTCATGAGTGCATCTGGAGATATATATAACGGCATGCAAGCGCATAAAATGTTACCATCCCTCCAACTGCTTCTTTCAGTACAGCATCATCTCTGCCGCGGTTGAAATATCTCGTACATCCATTCTCAAACATCCACGGTTCTAAAAATGTTACCCCAAAACAGCATCTTGTCATTACTTGCATATACCTCCATAGGCGCTGCTCTCCCGGCACAACTCAACCTTTCGGATCCTTCTACAGGCCCAATCCCCAGCGAAAATGGCTATTATTCTAATTATCGTGGAAAATCACCTCCGTTTCCTGCAAACAGTACCTCACCAGTCCTACCTACCGTCAGTGGGCCACCTGGTCCAGATGATCTCTTGTTCCAAAACCTTTTGGGGGCTGAATGGGCAGTCTTTTCCTTCTATCAACAAGGAGTAGAGGCATTCAACATGACTTCTTTCACTTCCATTGGGTTTCTAAATACGACTTATGATCGCATCCAAGAAATCCGTGATAATGAAGCGGGCCACCTGCGTATCTTTCAGGATTCCATATCAGATACCTCCATCAAGCCCGGTGCTTGCAAATACGACTTTGGGTGGTCGAACGCCGAGGAATTTCTTGCGCTCCAGGTCCTCATCGAGATTTCTAGCATGGCATTTGCAGCAGGACTTATACAGCAAGCCAAAATGAATGTCACCAAAGGTGCATTGATGGGAATTGGGGAAACGGAAACCCGACATGAGACTTGGGCTCTGATCCAGGTCTGGGGTGTTGATCCTTTTGCTGGGCCTATCGATACGATCTTTCCCTTTGCCAACCAGATCTTGGAAAGTACAAATAGATTCGTCATACCCGGATCTTGTCCCAGTGAAAATCCAATATACCCCTCCCCCAGACAAAATCTTCCACAGATGTCCGCTACGGGGAATGTTACAACAGGAGGGAATATTACATTTGTCTACAGTGACGAGACTAACGTTCCAAGGTTCGAGGATGAGAAGGATTACTTTACCGTATTCTTCCATGGTTTACTCATAATCTCTGTTCCTTTTGACACGAAAACAAACAGCACTGTCTTTCCTGCCGAACTGGAGTTGAAGGGTATGGTTTTGGCCGTCATAGCTAGTGAGATGGGTGCACCTACAGAAGAATCGGTCGTTGCAGGTCCAGCCTACATACTGGAACAGCCGACAGCACTTGCATCGCTTGGAGTCTAGACAGTATCCCTCAGTGATGGGCTAGATACAGATTATAGCTGAGAGGAGAATATGAATTCTATGCTACATAGTGTGCTGCGGTGTTGTGGTCTCCTCGGTGGGCTCTTATATTTGGCACATTCAACTTTGTCTGCCGGTAACCCCAGGACACTTTGAAAAACAAACCATAGCGAACTTGCTTCGTGGCTATGTAGGCATAGGAATCAAAACCTTGGGTGATTGTTGAACCTGTCATGACTTCTCTTGCTGTAAAATTGTTCCATATGTGTGGCCATGTCTCAATTTCTGAATCACACATACCTGTTCTTATTCCTCTCCAGGGAGTGGAATATGATGATCTCAAGTATCAGACGAGTATGAGGTAACAGTTGGCCTCGACTCGTGGAATAAGCCCAACATCGCTCCGAGTCGTGTGATACAACTACTCACCATAGCAATTTGATAGTGGCTGAAAATTTGAACCAGAACAAAGGCAATAGAGAAATCAACAAACAGAATCGTCGCATTCCCAGATATCTTCTAGAGCATCGAAGAAAGAACGAGTAGCAGTATCCGCTATATGAATTAAAGCTTCGTACTTCAGGGCTTCCCAAAAATCAACAACAAATAGGAAAAGGATCAGCAAGTTATCTCATTTCAAGAAATCCTTCCACGATATTTCATCGTGTAATTGCTTACTCACATCCTAAAATTAAACCCAGAGATACCCATAACCGTACCCCAGATTTTCTACCTGAGCCCATCGGTGCATGCGGCCAATTGCACAACAGCCAGCATTGCATTCTCCCGAACAGTTCGGAATCAGCGAAGGATGTTTTTCTTCTGGGAAATGCTGCCGAGAGGAGCGGCCATCCTACCACGTTTCATTTCCGACGATCCAGAAACATCTGATGAGGAACTTCTATATAAAGAGCTGCAGGGTTTTGAGTTAAAATGTCGTTGGCGAAAAGGCTGACCTCCGAATGGTAAGCTGTAAACGAGTACAGCACAGGCGTGAGACCCTGAAAATCAGTGAAACAACAAGCCGAAAAACATGATTTACAAGCCCGTTTCCAGGCTTCTCACCTGTCTCTTGTAAGAAGTCGCCGTTTCGTTCGATGGAGGATTTGTTTCTGCGCCCCAAACAACACAAACGAAATTTCCGAGGACGCCATCAGGATTCTCTCGCAACCTAATCATGATGTTTGGTAGGATCGTTACATCATGGCGGGGTTCTTGGCTTTCAGCTGGAACAATATACTTAAGGTGATGAGTTATCCATCCGTCGTCGCGTGAATGGAATACACATCCGACGACTTCAAACAAACCAAAAAGCTTCCCCGCAGCCATCGCGTCAAACAGATATCAGAAAAACAGATACAGAGAGCCTCACAAACATGGTCCCATCATACGAGAAACATTGCTCCTCGATATACAGTCGAAACTCATGTGACTCCAAAACCCTGGTCGAACGCTCCAGCACCATTTCCTCCTCTTCGCAGTTCCAATGCGACGACCCGCCAGCGGCATATGGAATCACGTTCTACATATACGATAAACCTCTTCCTCCGCTACCAAAAGAAGCTTTCGAGCAAGTACAGAAACCTCTACCTCCACTGTAAGCTTCGTCCTGCTCGCTACCCCCACACCACCGCACTGATCGGAAGCTCGGGCTAACATAGTTGGGACTTTTTTTGCTAGACCCCTTATTATACCCAAGTCTGCCAACCAGAGTCGGAAGTCGGCGAATCGACGGACGGCGATATATTTTGATGAGAAAGAAGTGTACATACCGTATAGCGATGAGAAGGAAGTCTTCTCGCCATATTTCGATGATAAACAGCAACTCTCATGAGTGATGATATAAGGTTGATTTACATTGTGAGTGTATATAATGAACGACAGGTGGATACTATTTGTATATTAATTATGTTTGAAGAACGTCATGAATTGACTAGAGGAGATATGTTCTTTATGGTACACTGGGCGGATATTTTGCTGTCTTTTGGGTGGTGTAATGGGTACGTTGGTTGGACATGGGCAAAGGACAAAAATACCATTTGCACTATATCCTCCTTTCCTGCTCTGAAAACGAGCACTGCTTGACTCTTTAATTCTTCGCGACCGAGTTATCTACACATTAATTGTCACAATCTCCTTCAACCAATCCGCCTGCTACAAGTAAAATTACATTGCCTTCCCCACCGCCGATACCCTCAAACTATCACCACCCCTAACCTCCAATTCGGGCCTCGCCGTCCTACTCGTCCCATTCACAAACTGCACCTCCCCCTTCATACTCTTAATCGAAACCGGAAACCCAATCCTTGGATTCTGTGGGAGACCCATAGAAGGAGAAGCCTCCGCACCCGATGCTCTCCACGCTATTACACTCGGTCGCAAGAGAACTGGTGATTGATTCGTCTCTTGTTGGTCCATTAACCATTCAGCTGTACTCCTTGCCGGTCTATCGGGTATGGGGAAATCCATCTCGAATGGGCGAGCCGTTGATTTCGGCGTTCGTTGGTATTTGGTGGGAGTGGTGACATGATATGTGCTGGGGACTTCGTCTGTCCAGATTGTTGCTTGACTTTCGCGGTTAGTTATAGCTTGACCCACGAGAGTCGACTGTGCATGACCATCTTCATATGCAGTAGTTGAATGTACATTTGCTGTGCTTCTTGCCTTAGATTCGACCAGTGATAGGGGCTCCAAGGGAGGAGTCTTTGGACTCCTCGTGGGAGGTTTTGTAAACTTAGGACTCGAAGTTCGGTCGATGCTTCGGAGCGGTGATTTCAATTGCCCGCCCAATGGACCCTTGGCATTTTCATCAATTGGCAACTTCAAAGGACCAAATGGAGATACGTTGTCTTGCAGCTTAAGCCAGGATCGTAGCGTCGGAGCTTTTGGTGGATTTCTAGGATTCCATAAAATGGAGGTTTCTTTGACTCTTGGTATGGGCTCTGGCTTTCGAGCTTCAGCGGTGTTTCCAAGCGTGGTTGAAATACCCGGATATGAAACCTCGGATAGCTTCGAGTTCTGCCGCCTGGGCATGTCTTTCTTCTGTGAGTATGATGTCGTGCTTGAACTTCTATCTGAGCCTGGTGACTTTGGATCAGAGGGGTATATCTTTTGCATTCTGCCTGGCGATGATGGTGGTCTGCTCCTCTTTGATTTCTTCTGATATCTCATTACCAAGAAGAATATTAATGATGTGAGTAGCGTCGACGCGATTATACTGCCGACGATGGCCAAGGAGGCTTGCGTCGCTGTTATGGCCGAGACTTGGGACTCTCTAGCCTGCTCATTGGCTGCCTACTCTAGTTAGCTTGTGCAATTACAGAGCTTTCATAAACTTACGGCTGCTGTTGCACCTGCCTGGGAGATGGCTCTCGAAGCTTCTTGCTGGATTTTCTTGTGATTAGCGGAGTACAATAGCCTTTCCACCTATCACAGACTCATATGCGAAGCATAGTCCCGAGTCATTCAATCAACATACCTGAGACAGGGAAGCACTAAATTGAGCCGACGACATCGCTCCGTTTGCCTTAGCAATCGCCGAACTGGCTGAAGCTTGGATACTAGACATCGCGGAGCTTGCTGATGAAGCTATACTAGAAGAGCTTCTTGACATGGCAGAGATGGACTGACTTGCGCTATTCTGCGCTTGCTGGATAGCATTCGCCGCTGACTGGCTTGCCTGCTGTACTTGTTGACTTGCTTGCTGGCTAGCTTGCCGTATCGAATCAGATGCTTGTTGGAAGGCTTGTTGAGAAGCTTGCGAGGCACTTTGTTCTGCTTGGGCGCAATTGCTTGCTCCAGATTGTGGGTTTGGTGCATCGCGCCGCAGCTCTGGCGGCGGTGTGCTAATTGCTTCATGTTGGGTGCTTGATAGTAGGTAAGACAGAGTAGTCGTGCTTGTGTAATAAGGACCGTCAACGCCAATCATTCCTGCCATCGAATTCAAAATCTACGAGTCGACGGTCACACTTTCATCAAGGAACAATATCGACAAGATAGTGTGAGGTCGTAAATATTAACAAAAACAACGCCAATGATCACGTAGATTGTGAGCAAGCTTGCTTCGTCTCAGCAGAAGTGACTACACGCCTAAGAGTCGCGCATGAATTGTAATGTCAATGAGGATATTCATCCCGCTTCGGTACTATGAAGCGTTGATTTCCCGATTGAGGTCGCATGATGAAATAGCATAAAGGTCAGATTAGTGTGATCGTCGAACACTTGCCAATCTTGAAGCATTTTCTGGAGGAATTGATGGTGATCATACAGGAGCCAGTCGCAATGAAGATAAGTTCTGCAGTGTTGAAGTAGTCTGTGGGCCTAGGCCCTGCCGGATTCCGACTCATTGCAAGTTTCAGAGCCAGTCCGGTTATGAGCCGAATTTATGCGATAAAGTCGAACCATCAATTTGGTCGACGACTGCTCTTCATCTAAACCCGTGCGCAAGAGGTCGAAAGATTGTTATGAAGCACTTACCATGAAATTGGTAGAAAGGTAAAAGCGATCATGAGCATCGTGAAAAAATTGCAAAAAGTTGCAACTGTATTCATCAGATGGTGGTACTGAAACACGAACATTGCACGTCCTCTCATGAGACATGACATTTGTCCCGCTGTAGCTTCGTAATCAATATTGCAAATTGTGTCATAACATTCAGCAATTGCAACGCATGAAATCCATTATTCAAAAACAATCCGTTCATCCCAGCGATACAAATTTCGATCCAAGCTTTTCCCCATTTCAATGGACATTTCCGAACTCCATCTAGCGACCTCTAGCAACCTCCAGCACCGTTACTCGATACCAGCCATTAGTTAGACCTCCTGTTCGTCTGATCTTCATCCTTTTGCTCCATACTCGTAACTGATTAAAGTGTCGAGGTGCCCACAGCGTGTTCCCAGTCAGCCTCCAATCCCTTGAGTTCCGTCAAGAACTCCTTCCATCCCTGCTTTGCCACCTTGGAATCAAATTCAATGGTGATATTCTCACTTGTACCATCATTTACTCTTCCGCCCATAGCGTCAGGTGTCTCGATACCACATTTCTTGAGGTCAAAGGTATCGCCGAAGGCAGCTTCTATTTGGTTGACAGCACGAGTGAGCTGTTCCAGTGAGGCGAATGCCTGGATATGTGTATCAGCATATGAATGGTTCGTAATGTATGAGGACGAAAACTTACGAAGATATGCGGTGGACAATCACCTCGAGCCTCTTCGTCCTTCAGAACGGTCACTCTTAGGTGCCATACTGGTGTCTTCGTACCTAGCTGATTGTGCGGTTCCCAAAGATGGTGTGGGTTATCGTGAGGCAAATCGACCTTCTGTCCACTTCCATCCAATTCCTTGATCTTGTCGTCGCTATGCATGATATCTGAATAGCCTCGCAAGGATGGACGTAGTGACATAGCGAATAGGTAGTGTTGTATCTGTATTTGTATTTGTATGCGTAGTTGATTGTTTGTGGTTTGCAGTTGTTTGCAGTATGTTGATGGTGAAGGCCTCTGTAAATTGAATTCAAAGGACCTTTATATACAAAATGACTACATGTCCGGTGGTCATCATAACCTCTTCATTGGCTGGAATCATAATATTGAATTTGACTGCGACGGGAAACCGACCGCCCCATCACGTTCGAATCATTCTCCAAAATTGTCAGGCGATGAGGCTGGAAAAATCACACCAGACTCGCAGACACTCGCCTGTTGCGCCAATGCGACGCAAAGGAGCACCGGTATTCTAGTCCCAAGGTGAATTTTACGGAATTCGTATGCGATGTTCAGCTAATGACTGACATTTAACACGGTGATTTTCATATTCATACAGGTGCTTGGCAGAATACTATCCGCTATCCAATCGAACCTAAAGGCGCTAGGTAGTCCCTAGACATTACCTCGCATCCGTTCGTAAAAGACTCCATTGACAATAAACAGCGTCAAGACTTCATAAATTGAGAAACTGGACAGTCGTCGACTGAGTCGATATGCGATGGCAGTAAATATTGAATACTATCGCCACAGCAGAGATTGGGACGTTGTACAACGCGATTGCTACCATCGTCCATGTCCATATTGTATTCTACCCATTTGTATATTTCATATGTAGAGTCCACCTGGCGTTTGTAACCGCAGACTACTAAGCCACGGAGCTCGAGTCTTTCCCCGAGAATATTTTTGTAAGTCCATCAACCGTACTCGGTATTCGGTCTTCAAGTTGGTAGATTCGACATGCTCCTAGCAAGCAAAGGCAAGGTTCGAATCTGTCGGACAGGACCGTAGAGCCGACGAAAATTGCCGCAAAATCAGCGGTAAGTATGAACCTACGGGTTAGCAAGCCATGTTCGACGATGCTCGAAAGACGCAAAGTATAGCAGGTTGTCCGCTGAGTTGCGATCGTGTTGTCGGAAATGGTGATACTAGAGCAGGAGCGCGGCGTGGCGAGACGCGGGATGCCGTGATTGATCGGAAGACATGTTCAAGCACTGCCCTCATGGCGCCACTCACTGTGAGAAAATAACTCATTGTTACTTTTCTATCCTGCTGTATACATGCTTGTACCCGATGGCGGGTGCACCGACATTGTGAAGCAAATAAAGTTGTTGCATTGCATCTTGATAGAAAAGAGGTTCATGATTGACGTTGATGTTGAGTTGGGTTGAGTTGAACCTAAGCAGCAACCTATATTTTAGCGATGGCCCAGCGTTGTTCGAGGACTCGACTCTATACACCTCGGCAAATTCTTCATTTTAGAGAACAAGACATTGGCGATGAGAATATCAATAGATCAATTAAACCACCTAATTTGACTACTAAATGGAGTATAAAAAAATAAAACTCCTAAGGAGAAGGATATTCTGCAGCCGCATGAAAATTATCAATGCCATTAGCCTTAGTCCACCTGGGCACAAACTCATCCCAAAAATCCCAAAGTCCGTACCCACATCACAATAACCCAGCGCAGAGAATGCAAACACTCTCAAAGTGACTTAAGGAGGAAAGGGAATCCAAAAAGAAAACATTAACATCGATCCA
Organism: Clarireedia hainanense; assembly: GCA_026225975.1. Lineage (NCBI taxonomy): Eukaryota > Fungi > Ascomycota > Leotiomycetes > Helotiales > Rutstroemiaceae > Clarireedia > Clarireedia hainanense. The sequence continues at coordinate 91,294 of JANHAA010000025.1, forward strand.
TAACCCTTACCTATAATAATAGAACGCACCCTGCCTGAAAAGCATCCTCTAAATCAAAACCGAAACTGCCAACTCGTCCGGATCCATCACACGATAAGGCTCGATCCCCTCGTCCAACATATCCGAGTTCTCTCTGAAATCCCTCCCCGCCTTTTCCAAATCCTTCAAGAACTTCTGCGCCGCCTTAGCAATCCCATCATCTCTCTTCTTCCCAATACTCGATTCACCCGTCATAAACGTCTTATCAACACTCAGTCCCGTAGTAGCCCCTTTCGAAGAATTAAGTAATTCTTTCGCGTACGCGCTGAGAGTTTGGTCTTCTGCGACGCGGTAGCTGAGAAGATAGGGAAGCTGCGAGGCTTGGATCCAGACGCTGGGGTCGTTGACTGGGAGCGCGTTGACGACGTCAGATTCGGTATATCTGTGCAGGGCCTGAAGAGATGATGGAAGGGGTTTGGCGAGTGAGGGTGGTTTGTTGGGGATGAAGGACATATAGTAGTTTTGCGGATAATTAATGGCGTTGTGCTGGGGACTGGCGATATGGATGCACATTGTTATAGCATTTGCTAGTTCGTCGAGGGTCCGGATAATGGGAAATGAGGGCATTTGACCGCCGCTTGGGGAGTGCATTTCGTTGCACCAGGATGTGACGGCGGAGTCTTTTGCGACGTCGGAGTCGGTGTTGTAGACAGTTTTGAGCATGGAGGTGACGAAGCCGAGGATGATGGGCCACAGGATTGACATGTTTTTACCATAAGCATAGTTGTGAAATCGAGGATCGGTTTTGGAATTCAGAGTTGCAAGAGGGAAACCGCGCTTTTCGAGAGAAGCAGGAATGTAGTTCTCGGTCCAGTTGAAGTTGTTATAAGAGGATAGAAGATATTGATATGTCTGCTTCTCAGTGAACCCATTGATTTTGTTGACCACCTCAGGAACCAAAGTTGCTCGTGCGGCTGCGTTGAGCGACAATGTTTTAAACCTAGTCAAACAAGCGTGTCAGTAAAGAGCAGTAAGCTTCACCTACTTCCTCATTAGGAGTAAATACCAATGTGGTGCAAGAATTTTGTAAACAATATGATTAGATGGGAATGATCGAAAAGCGGCAACAATCGTTGCTTCTTCGATGAAGTGGCAATCGTTAAGATGTAGTGTCAACTCATGGTGAGTCCAGTCAGAGATCATACTGCACATCTTCGCATATCTCCAAGGCCAATCCGTAGCCTCATGTTCAATCGAGTCTGACGCATTAACCCGTCTATTGAAGATCACCACCGAATTTGACATACTAACACGGAAATCGAGCACGATTGCAAGGGGGTGAAGCTGTCCCTCCGCAGTCAGATGAAACAAAGTAACGGAAGCACACCCAAATCTTTTTCCATTGTCGGACTTTAGAGTGGAATCAGGAGCAGCGCCAACGAATTCGCGGAAGAAGCTGCAGTCTTGGATGTACAGAGAGCTAGGTTCGGCGAAGCTGAGGAGGGAATGCATCTCTTTATTTCCTTGCGCCTTAGCACTTTCCTTGAATCGTATGGTCCAGAGTTCTCCGGCCAGGGCGATCGACGAAGGATTGGGACCAGTAAAATACTGCTGAGCGAAACTTGCATCGCTGTACCAATCCTTCTTGTAGCCAATGCTAGGTTCTCCGCCGATGTTCTTGCCCTCCTTGCGTAGGACTTCCATTCTTGCTTCAATGTCGGCCATTGTACGACCTATAGGATCTCCATACAAAAGGTAAGAGATTGCTGGTGGAATAATCGGAAGCAGTGAAACCGAAACATCGACAAATCTCTTGATGTTGAAAATCTTGAGAAGAGGTGTCTGCTCATCCAACGGGATCGATGCTAGATGGGGTGGGTATGGCGGATGACTCTGTTGAGGAAGTCTCCACTGATAAAGCGCTCGTTGTGTTTCGAACTTCCTGGCCTTAAAGGGATTCTCAGATTCGTAGCCCTTGATCTTGAAGCTTTCTGAATACCTGATTCTCGATTAGTCGACATTCAGTCGTATAATAAATAAGCATCCATACCTATCCTCAATAGCCATAAACAGCTGTGCTGTGGCCTCATTGATCTCCGCGGGAGTTGTCACTATCATCCCCACTGGCCCCTTAGAGGTAGTAGTCCTCTTTGGTCTCCGAAGGATTCGTCTAAACAGATTGGGTTTCTTTTCATCAGGTGCCGGTTTCGAGTTTGGGCTCATGGTAGTAGAGCCATTGGTAGCGGGGATGGCAGAATCATTACGGTCTACGTTTCCATTTGTAAGATTCGACATCTTTGGTGATGTGCGATGAAGGGACAGAGAAGAAAGTCCAAGCACATGGATTACATCTATGAATTAGAAAGTACTGAATTGTCAATATTTATTTGGCATGGAATGGGGGAAGAAATGTGGAGTGGAATGAACTATGGAATGTATCAATGTTGATACGTAAAGTTCGTAAGGTTGAATTGTGTTAGGCCACCTCTTGTCAGATCTTGACCGCCCGTGGAACCATGAAATGAGCCTGGGATGAAAGAAGCAAACATGTGTGAAATCTCCAAAAATGAATGTAGTCTGAATTCTGCCGTTCTAAACCACTTAGAGCAACGCCGTGCCGCACAATGCTTAACCGTTCTTTAAACTCCTAACTCCAACGCTAGGGAACTAGCTATGCTTTTCAAGCTGTCGTTCCAATCCCAAAAGCCAAACACCAAGAAGCACTTTACATGTGCTTGAAATCCAGAATAAGTCTGCTTGATCTTGCTATCAGGTTTCAATTCTTCTCACCACATTTCCCCCAAGCCCTCCCACTGCTTTCCGGTTATCACCGAAGTTGTGTAATCGTTCCCCAATGAGATAGGCATCGTCCTTGATCTTTTGTTTCCATCCCCGTAAGACCCCAAGTGTTTTCCAGCCGCTAATTCCCATAAAACACATCCACAATACCATAGGATATGCGTATCGATATACGAGTACAAGGTCATGTTCAGTTGCGTTTCTGTATATGGTCGCGGCAGCGAATTGTGCAAGAATGTATGGTATCGTAAGTGCGGTAGATAGAACCAAACTTGCTGGTAAGATAAATGACCTTGTGGCAAGGCGAGCATCTGGGTCAAAGTACCCATTTCGTGTAATTGCACGTAGCGCTTCTGCAGGGCGAGAGCCTTCATTCCATAAAATGATACGGGTGGTGAGCTTCACATACAAGAGTCCAAGAGTCCAACTCTGTACGAAATGAACGATGTGTCTTTCTTCCCCCGCAAAATACGTATGGAGAGGTACAATGAAATAAAACTCGATGAGGAATGCAAAGAGTGTTGGTAGAATGAAAATGAAGGCGGTCCATGTCCAAACTATCCTTGCCAGTCGAGATGCGGCCTTGCCGATGCGGCGGAACACCCTACCTGGAGTGTCACCATTGATATAAAGCGAATTGCGGATCTTTTCGAAGCTGGCACGAAGGTGGATAACTGCATATAGAGCACTACCTAGGATGTAGATTCCAATGGAAAATGCATAAACGTCGTTCTTACGAACGTCTGCCGGTATGAACTTTGCGAATATATGACGCCCAAAGACGAGAGGAACAATAGTGGTGCAAACCCCCGTAAATGCAGCGAAGAACCAGACAGAAAGGATGAAAATGCAGATTCGGAGTCGGAACCATGGCGGTACGTATACTAACTTATAGTTCTCGGGATTACGACCGTGGACACCATCGAAAGAGTCCTTCGAGCCATCAAGGCGAATGTTGTTTTGATCTACCTCAAGGAACACCCTGTTGCCCCTAGGAAGTCGTATTTGATCCGAGGCGGGTGCTCTAACATATCTTCCATCCCGCTCCAGGTAGGCTTGGAGATTCTCATCCCAATCGAATGGATTAAAGTCATCGCGGCGGTCGTACAATTGGCAGTCTTTGTACGACCTCACTAATGTCGTCCATGAACGTCGGACAAGATGTCCCTCCTCGTCTGGCTTGCGTTCATCAAACATGAACCAAGTTAACCGTAGCATCCGAGCACAGCGACGGAACCACCAGCTATACATCGAGTGGAGACCATCCGAGGGCTTAAAGAATTTGACAGCCAATGGCATGAGGAAATTGTAGAAGAGTAAGTCAGTAGGAAATTCCAAGACAGGTTCGTTGGATGACCAATGAATGGGAAGAACACCCTTGAAAGTAAGGGCGAGTCCCCAAACAACCCCGCCGAGACAAATCACAACTAGTGCGCCATAGACCAATGCACTGAAAAGAATCTTTCGAAGTTGTGTTGCTACGTTACGCTCTAGGACATCACGGACCGGGTGAAAGGTTGGGTCGTCTGGATCTCGTATAAAATCTAGAGAAGTTAGCAATTAGTTTAAGGAGATTAAGTGATCTCTTACATAAAACGCCTTTTCGCATGATCTTCCGACACATCGACACGAATAGTGCGAAATGGAACATGTAACAAGTCCCAACGAACCAGTGAACAAAGACAGAGGTAAGTGGAGACCGTGTGGTAAACTCCATCCGAGAGAAAACGGTAGCACCATCGAAAAGGGGCAGTAATGCAAGATCAAGAAGGAGACCACAGTATAGCGGGAAGACAAGCATCTCGATACTGATTATCAAGATGACCTTCATCACTCCGCCTGCCTGGTTCAACAGGTCAATGATAGTCGCTTCTGCCTCCCGTCTGTTTTCTGAGATGGGTACTCCTCTTTTGACATACAGGGCTCCAATGAAACTAATGGTGGTGTAGCCTACAAGGATGGCCCAGAACCTGTCTAAACCGCTCCAGAAGCTCAGCTCGGGATTTAGGGGTGCCAGTCTCTTCGGCACCTCGAGACTGATCACCCAGGACTCCGGTCGAGCTAAGTATGAAACAGTTTCCACTAACTGTGCTCCGATTGCTCCCAATACGGTAGTAAACGAAGACAAAAACTCGGGGATGCTGATTTGGAGACGCCCTTGTATCAGAGTTTGTCCAAAAGTGAACAAATAGTAGCACAGTTGCATAGCTGCAGACTTAAGAGTCAACAAAGCCTCGTGTGATGCAGCTGAGAAGGTGAAAATTTCAGAATCAGTAACGTGTAGGATAGTTTCGACCGTGTCATTCATCACACGATCGAGGGCAGATTGGGAAACTTTAAGGGCATCGTTTCCTAGCTCGAAGCTAGACATCGGAGCTGTCTTGTTGAAGAGAGTGAAGATACCGAGCAATGCTTGGAAGGCACTTAGCAGACAGTAAGACAAGCCCCCAATTACCATCAATGCGCAATCTTGCAAGAAAGCTGCACATCCGAAGATGAGTCGAAGAGGGAGTTTTAGTGCTGGCCCAGGATTCGCCAATAGCAGTAGTGATATTCTTCCAATATTGTACGGGATCCAGACTCCAATTGCCACGGTGAGTGCGAGAAGAAAACAGCTGAAAATAGCGTTCTGAAAAAGTCCGAACATAGGACCGCGCATGCCAATAAGTTCCATAATACCATCAAAATCCTCAGGATCTTCTGGGTCTGCATCATTGGGATCTATGCCAGCTGCAATGGCAGCGTCTAGCACTTCACGATCTTGCTCGCCGTTTCCGCCCTCGACCCGCCCAATGGCATCCCGAGGAGGTACTACGGGAACGAAAGGAGCTTCGGCTGCCAGATCTTGCACTACGTGTTCATCGTTCGCCCCGATGTCTTCTCTTCGACCCAATCCATCGGCCCCACCCCACAACCAGTCAGCAACTTGTGCCAAAACACCTTGGGGTTCTGCCGGCCGTGGTGGTGCCAATAAGGGATCTCGAGGTTGTGGTAGTGGCGTATCTGGGGCAAATGGGTTCGCTTCCGCCGCCCCAACGTCGTCGTCTTCGTCTTCGTCATCTGAGATGGGGTTATTATTAAAAACTTCTTCCCAGTCATGTGCCACTCGGACAATACCATCCTGGCCAACTATACGGAGCGAATCATCGCTATCAGCTTCATAGTTTGGGGCAGCGGGCGATTGTGACGATGTTTGTGTATGGCTACTGCCCACACCATAGTCAGCGCTAACCCCGTGGTGCAAATCCAAATCCTCGGCTGCTTTTCTTGCCATATACATAACGTCTGCATCATTCCGCCTTTTGTTTTCTCGAGCCCAGGTCAGGTTCTGATCACTGAGATCTTCATCTGGAAGGTTGGAAAAGCTCCAATTGCTTTGAGCTAAAGGTGATTTATTTTGTTGTAGCTGCGATACATCTGGAACGGCTATTTGCCTAGCAGAGGATGATGTGGATGGCCGATTTTCGTTATTAGTTTCCGGTGAAGGTTCATCGCCTATCCAAGGTGGGGAATCAACTTCACCCCTCACAGTGTCACCGGCCCCACTGATCATAAAAGGCAACATTTGCTGATTTGTTGGTGTTGAGGGTCGTTTGCCGTCGGCGACCGACTGCACCGGACGATTGCTAGTCTCTTCTTCTGCTGGTATCGTATTCTCCTGCGCATTCTCATTCGGCTTCCGCACTTGTTGCCAACTATTATTTGAACTGGAACTGCCTTCGTCGTCATCATTATATGATACTCCGAATCGTATCAGAACGTCACTACTGCCGGTTGGATTCGAAGCACTTGGCGAAGGCTCCGGTAATCGAATATCATCTCGCAGTCGCGCATTCATAGCATCAGCCCAGTACTGCATTCGATCCCGTAGACCTTCCCGATCAATAATTTCCAAAACCTCTCTTGGGTCACCCCCAGCACGTCGCCATATAGCGGAAAATTCTTCTGTCATCTGCACTTCCGGGTCGGAAGGTTCATGTAGGGGGCGTTGCTGGTTGCGTTCATTGACTTCATCCAGCTCGGCTCCCGTAAGGGCCTCAAGAGCCAAAATGCGATTATCTGCTGGCGCGGCATCTTCTGCAGCATCTTGGCCTTCTCCTGGATTGTTCCGCAACCTCCGTGGCCGCGCAATGGGCCTTTCATTGGGGTTCCGAGCCATCTGTTCATTTCGCAGCTGTCGAATTTCCACTGCTATGTCATCATCCGCGGGTTCCCGGTCCTCTGCCGCATCATCCCCTGCCACATCCGCATTGAACGCAGCGCCCATATTGATTCCCGGTTGTTGCTGGACAACCCATTCGCGAATCAAAAAGACCAATACGAAGCATACCACAACTAGAACTGTTATAATGTAGCCTTCCGACATATCAACTATAACGGAATTGAGGAAGGGGCTTCGAGTAAAATTACGAAGAAAAGAGACTTCGCTAAGAAGGGTTGACTTGCGCATTATGGTGGACGAGCTCGAGGATTGAATAGTAGTAGCATTAATTGTAACACCGGAAGCATTAAACGTGATACCTGGGACTCCCTCGATTGTCAGCCCAAGATTCAATGTTGAAATGATATACGACAAGAAATGAAGTGTTGGGGGAGGTACTAACCGTTAGGATGAGGGCCTAGTGACTGAGAGTATGGCATCAAAAATTCAATGAATCTTGCGACTAGGCTGGCAGACGAGGTGGGATGAGCATAAAGTGGCGTTGCTGGCGAAGTACCATTTCCAGGTAGGTTAACTGCCATTCCATGAACCATTTCCGATATATTTACCGCGTTTGGAATTCGGATCGCATCTGCTGCGGGGCTTCGTGCTGTTGGCCATCCTCCGTCGCTGAGCCAGAATAGCATACGCCATAGTTGTCTTGTAATCCAAGGAAGTGCTACCAGCCAGACTGTAACAACCAAACAAAATCTCAAGTAGGTGGCTAGATTTTTTGCAGTATGTATGACGAAATGTCGAAGGAAAACGTGCATAGGTAGAGACTGTGGCATATTGGGTGAATATAACTTGGTAAACCGGAAGGGGGTTTTGCAAAGCTCGCAGTGTTTCTTTTGTGAATGCGACAACCATTCCATCAGACAGTCTTGGTGAACAAACTTGATACTTCCGCTGCATTTGCACGGATAGAATAGTGGTTCCGCATCAGTTGCTTCCGCTCTGCATATCCTACACGTATCCGGTTCTCCGTTGGCGTCCCCTACTTCTGATGTATTCGTCGCATATTGAGGGTTATTCATGATGTCGGGAGCGGGGCTTCGATCTTCAGCTCCCGGGTCATGGGCCGACATTCTTCCAAAGAAATCCTACCACGTCTGGGTCTTGTGTGTGGGTGGTAGATGTAAATTGATATTGAATGCAGTGGGTGAAAGGGTCGCTAGGCAAATGCCTCCGGTGCTACAGGTTTCGAGGTAGCATGGGAAAGTTGAACTCGCCTCAATTCGTGGTCGATTGTCGAATCAGCGGTTCAAGGTTGGCTATCCTGGATTGACCCTGGCGTGAAGGGAAGGGTATCTTGGGTCAAAGAATGAATGTGAGAAGCAGTAACTTATTAGAAAATGTGTAAGGCCATAAACTTTATGGCGTTGGCGTTGAGCTTGAAAATGGTTGTGCCAAATTGTGAAATGGATTAGGAAGTCATGCATGGACTGGATCAAAGAAGGGTCGTAACTTTAACTGTGGCTATTACATCCGGTATTTGAATCTTGATCTTGTGCTCGGAGCCGGGGGAAATGATAGTCCGACAGCCACATGTGATGATAAGGTATCCTGCACGTGCATTAGAACTATCGTGGGGCGCCACGCGCATAATGCACATCAGCCTTTTTACCCTCGCTGCGTATCGAGATCTGGGGGAAGAGAAGAGAAGAGACGAGAAGAGACTCCTGGTTTCGAGAAGAAGTGTTCGGAGCTGCCGTTTTCAAACACCAGCGATGGTCCCATACAGCAATATACAGTATTCTATGTCCTATGTCCTATGTTCTATGTCTCTTCTAACTTATTGGCAGAACCTGGATTTGTTTTGGCACAGGCAAAAAGGTAGTATTTATTGGTGTCCCTCCAACAACGGGCCGTGCATATAATTTCATCATCTTCCTTCCAGTCCGACAATGCACGACGATGGATGATGATGGACGACGATGTGGTGATGGTTGATGGTGGATTTCAATACAAGATAAATGTCTCACGACCGAGCCACAACTAGAGGAGATGGATGAATTATGAGTTCGTTTGTATGCAAAGTCCGCGGGGTGGTCGGAGAACTTCACCGATGCTGGGTGTGGACACTACTGTGGATATGAAACTACTGTAATCTGACTGTATCTGTATCTGTATCTGTAGTAAGTTGAGTGCTTGGGTAGCTTTATATTAGTATCAGTATCCTCGATCTTGCTTCCAAGGCCCCATACATACATCAACGCAGGGCGAATGTGAGACCAGGGCGAGGGGAAAGCGGGGGGGAAGCGAGGGGAAAGCGAGGGCAAAGCGAAGTATCAGATATCCGACAAGTTGAGAATACGGAGTAGTTAGGAGTAGGAGTAGGAGTAGGAGGAGGAGTAGGGGTAGGAGTAACCTTACTTGGATTCTGCTGCTGCGTTTCAAGTACGGGGAAGTATTTGACACACAGAACTATTTACTTTGACCGTCCAGTATTCATCCATTCATTCATCCATTCGTTCATTCGTTCGTCCGATGTCCAGGACGGAAAATTTTCATCTTGGAAAAAGCAGGCTGCAAATCATCCCATCCATCATCCACCATCGTCATCGTCATTGTCATCTTATCTCCTCATCTCTCGCCCGTCCTTGCTTCGCGAATGGGAAGTTCTGGATTCCCCTCCACCTCCAGAGCTCGGCAAGCTCTCCACAATAAACCAAGCACCAAGCAAGTACCAAGCACCCAGCAAGCTACTCCTACCACATCGAACCGAACCGAGCCAAACCAAAGCGTTTGAATTGTTTTGTAACACTTCTTGATTGCATTTATTTACTCCAATAAAGCCGTCCACGCAAGCACATCTTGGAAGGATTGGGTATCACAAGCAATACGTTTATCCTTCTCTACATATTGTAGAAGATGGCGGCAGGTCGCAATGGAAAGGTGGTACCTCCAACCAAAGATAAATCGAAATCTACCAATGGCCATGTCGTCATAAAACCCAAGAGTCCGACGACAGTGAAAAAGCCAAAGAAAGGCTTCAATCTCTTCAACATCGCCGCCAGGTATTCAGCTCTCCGATTCACAATATCTCTTTCTCTGCTAACACTCCTTTGCCTTTAGACTTCTTACCTGGTATTCGATTATAACAATATTATTACGATGTCCACCGAAAGCAAACCTCGTAACAGAATCGTCGCCGCAGATCTGCAAACCATACTTCCAGCTACGCTCAGCCGTAGCCCCATATCTCGAACCATATTACAATAGATATGCAGCGCCATATGTAGATTCTGCAAGGCCTTACTACAACACTCTAGATCAAACCATCATTACACCTGTTGCAGTTCTGGGCAAGAAGTACGGTGCTCCTCGAGTAGCTCAAGCTCAAGCATATGGTCAGGCACAATGGGAGAAGACTTTGCAACCGGAGGTCTCGAAGTATCAAGCGCTTGCGAAAGCAAAGTACGAGGAGGCAGTAGCTCCTCATCTCAATAAAGTCACCGCGGCTACAGGACCCTATCTAGATTTGGCTCGCACCAATGCTCTAGCTACCTACCATGGCCACATTCTCCCGGCCTTCCACGCAGTACAGCCATATGCTGTTCAAGGTTATGGTGCTGCGAACAAATTTGTTGTTAGTACTGGCATTCCCTACACGAAGCGGGCATGGACTACTATGGCGGTTTTTCTGGACAGAAAGGTCCTACCGAAATTAAGGATATTGTATGGTGAAAATGTCGAACCTCAGCTGGTAAGAATTGGTGAAAGATTGGGGAGATACAGAGATGGGAAGAAATTGCAAGCTGTGGTAGATGGTGTTGATTCGTAAGTAGTTCGGTTGTCCCTCCTCATGCATCAATTTTAACATGACTCTAGTTCATCCTCTGCTTCATCAGCCTCCTCCTCGTTTTCATCCATTTCATCCTCACTGGCTGCATCTGCCAAGGTAACAAGCACACCGAGCCCCTCCACTTACGAGTCTACAACCGTCTACTCCACCGAAGCTGCAGAGAAGACCCCACTAAGTGAGGCAGAGATCCGTGAAAACGCTCAAAAGGTTGTCGCGAAAGATCTGAAGACATGGCAAGAAAAATTCTCAAAAGCAGCAGATGAGGGAGCAGATGAGATCGAAGAGAGGGTAACTGAAATCACCAATAGACTCATCCAGAATCAAGCCAAAAAAGTCGGGTCCTCTCTGATCATTGAGCTGGAAGAAGCTGTCAAATCCAACCTTCAGTCACTCAAGGATAGCATCATTTCAATTGTTGAATCCAAGAAGGATGAAGAAGAAGCAGAGGAATCACTCAACACCGCTGTACGAAGAGCAGGAGTTGCAATTAAGGAGAAAGCTCAAGCTGTTCGCACCTGGAGACAGAGTTATGACGCGGAGACAAACTCTCTCATAGGCAAATCTGTCAAGGATACCTTTGATATTATTGATCACATTCGAGATTTGGGCCTGCAAGAGATTGGAATGCGCTGGGCCTGGACGGATGGAATTACGCACAAAGATTGGACTAAATACCATGCTTTGAAGAACAAATTCGATGAATGGCGCACGGAAGTTGAAAATGTTATCATAGAACACCCGGGCCTAGCAAAAGCACGAGCTGCTTCAGAGGAAATCGAGAGCAAAGCCATGGACATTGCTGAAAACGCCGCCATGGAACTAGCCCGCCTAAAGGAGACTGGAAAGTGGAAGATTTCGGCGAACGATTCCAGTGATGACTTCAGTACCAAGTACATCCCTCCTGTCGCAGCAAATGTCGCCCAAAAGGTTGTAGGGAAATTCAGTGATGCAACCGAAGCTATGACAGCAAGTTCCTCTCAAGGAACACTAGAGTCAATGGCATCAGTAGCTGGGGACGCCGCTTCATCTTTCTCGTCCAGTGTGATCGGAACGCCACAAGGATCCGCTGAGAGTGTCATTTCGGTAGCCAAGGAATCTGCTAGTAGCTTGGTTGACGCTGCATCAAGCTCAATAATCGGTACTTCGCAAGGCAGTGTTGAAAGTCTCACGTCGGTTGCCGGCGACAAAGCAAGTAGCCTATCTGCAAAAGCTTCGGCGTCTATCTTAGGCACTGAGCCGGGAATGATAGAAAAGGCGTCAAGCAGTGTTGGCTCAGCAGCTTCGGCAATTTCTAGTTCAGCATCTAGTCTTTCCGATGTCGCCAGCTCGTCAGTTTCCGTCGCATCCGAATCGTTGAGCTCTGCCTCGTCCTCTGTAGCAAGCTCGCTATCGAAAAGTGCCGTCGATACATCAAGCTCTCTGAGCTCATCTGCCTCTTCTGCTTCTGCTTCTGCTTCGAAGAAAGTATGGGGAGGAGCAATGGCAGCCTCGGTCAGTGCGAGAGAAATTATCTTTGATGAAGACTTTGTTGATTTCGACGAAAACGATCAAAGCTACAGTGAAAAGATACAGAGTATGGCAAGCGCAGCTGGTGACAAATTCAGTGATGTCACAAGAGCCGTGAGCGAGGCTTTGTTGAAGCCCACGAGCGCCCAAGGTTCTGTTGAAAGTGTTACAAAACTTGCCGCTTCTCAGTATTCTAGTGCACTATCTGCAGCAAGTTCCGCCTTGTACGGCACTGAACAAGGCGTTGTTGAGAGTATGACTAGTGTTGCGGCGGATCGATATGCTAATGCTGTTTCTGCGTAAGTTTCTTTAGCGATCAACTCGTGATAACAAGAATGCAAGCTAAGATTGCGATAGTGCTAATGCCGCCATATATGGCAATCCAACACCAACTTTGAACGCAGCCGCGTCTTCTGCAAGTTCAATTTATCAAGAAGCACTCTCACGGGCTTCTCAGCATTATGATCAGGCAAGATCTGTGATCTCTGCACAAATGTCAGGGGCACCGAAGCCAGTTCATGAGGAGATGTTCAGCTCGGCTCAATCTGCATACTTGGGAGCCGTTGCAGCTGCTAGTGGTCGACTCAGGGGAGCTCTTTCTAGCGCATCAACCGCTGTTTATGGTCTCCCAACGGGTGCTATTGAATCGATCTCATCGGTAGCTGCCTCAAGACTGTCCGAAGGCCTTAGGGCCGCCTCCGTACAGTATGAGAGTGCAAAACGATACATCGGTCCAGCCTCAACTCCAGCCGCACAAAAGTTATTGGCGCAAGCTCAAAATCAATATTATGCTGGAATCGGATTGGCACATGCTCGTTATTCCGAGTTCTTAGAGGCAGCCTCATCAGCTGTTATGCCTACCCAAACACCAATGTACCAAAGTATTATCGACAAGGCTAGCTCAAACATTGTCGGTACTTCCACGCCAGTCTATGAAGCCGCCCTGTCACAAGCTTCAGAGCAATATAACAATGCATTATTGGCCGCAGCTTCAGCAAGAGACAATGTTCTTGCATCACTCTCTAAGGTTGGGTCTGCTGCTGGTGATGCTGTACCAACTGCCAGCTTGGCAGATATCGCCTCCTCAAAATACAGTCAAGCATCTGTCGAGGCATCTAAGTCGTATGCCAGCGCCTCTTTGAATGTTGCAGGTAAAATGAAGGAATATGCTTCGCAGGCCTCGACTGCGGTATATGGTAGTGAGACTCCATTGACTGAGTCGGTCGCCTCTGTTGCTAGTCAAAATTGGGAAGCTCTCATCATCAAAGCAAGCCATCAGGTTTACGGCTCACCCACCCCTTACTTTGTGACGGGTAACTTCATGTCAAATATTCAGGAATACGCGGCTCAAGCTACCGATGGCGCTGCATCACAATACTCGGCGGTTCAATCCCTTATTAGCGAGCTAGTTTCGGGCAGGGAACCAGACTTCACTGAAAGCGTATACAGCCGACTAAGCTCAGCCTATTATACAGGAGCGAGTGATGCAGTATCATCAGCCTCATCCTACGCTAGTGTAGTCTATGCATCCGCAAGCTCCGTAGCCAACTCTGTCTTTACCCCTCCACCAGCTATCGAATCAATCCTCGATGCTGTATCCCTACAAATCAATGAAGCTATAGATGCTGCAAGTAACCAGTTCTATGGTTCCCAGAAGGGTGTCTACGAGAAAGCTACTTCTTCGGCAGCATCAGCCTATTCCTCCGCTTCTAGTGTCGCTTCCGAAAACATCTACGGTACTCAGCCTAGTTACGCTGAACAGGCCCAGAAATCCGTTTCCGATGCCGCTGCATCTGCACAGAAAGCTATCTCGGAAGCTATCTATGGTACCGCTACAGGTGCCGCTGCTTATGAATCAGCTACGAAAGTCATCGCCGAAAGCTTCGAGTCAGCTACTTCGAAAGCAGCAGAGTCGTATTCTTCCGCGCAGGCTAAAGTATCAGAGGCAATTTACGGCAAGGAACAAGGTGCAGTTGAGAGTGCTCAGGCAAGATTGAGTGCCGCGGTAGAGTCCGCCAGAGTAAGACTAAGCGAATTCGCAGCCAATGCGGGTGAAGGTGCAAGCGATGCCATCAGCAGGGCTAGTGAAGGAGTCGAGGAGATGGCTAGCAGTGTAAGCAGTGTTGTTGGACAAGCCACCGACGCAGTAAAGAGCAAGAAGGATGAGCTGTAAATGATTATGAACACAAAAATGGGATTGGATTGGAATGGGCGGGAGAAGAGCGGTGGGTCGGTCTAATGAGTAATGGTAGGGATGAATCATGATGGTATTAAAGGATGTTTTGATTTTTGTGAGATGAGCGGTTCATATAACAATGGGATGTCCTGGGGGTAGTTGGGCTGCTGGGGTGCGGAAGGGAGAATGGGTTGTATCACATATTTTTGTTCTTCTCGTCTATTCCCCTTCATAGCGATTGTTCGTTCTCGTCTCTTTTCTGATATGATTGCAATGATATACTATACTACATCTGAACCTGTCGATCAGTTTTCTGTCTGTGACTTGTTCTGTGCATCAGTCGCCAATTATGAGGCGGTTTCAACCGTGAGTTTCGTTGCCCTTGTTTGTACTTTGTGTGAATGATGTATAGTTGCTTCTATTGACACTATATATTATTATTATGTCTAGAGCATGGCGATTGCCATTTGTTTTGTAACTGCTGTTGCACACGGCTGACCCGAGCCCTCGAAGGTTCCCTATCCTCCTCTGCGTATTCTTGGGGTCACTTCCTCCCATGGGATATTTTGTTTATTCCTCAGAAGCTCTATATTTTTCTTCTCATGTTGGTCCCAGCCCATTTCCTTGACTCTATGGCCCACGTAACTTTCTAAACCCCCCTTTCATCCCCCAACAACCCCCTCTCTCAAACACCCTCCCCCTCCCCCACCCTCCTTCCTTGCAGCTCATAACTTTTCCCCATCTTAACCTCATCATGCTTCCCCGCCAGCTCGGCATGCGACGCCGTCGACGCATTGCGCTGCGGTCCCTGCGACGTCGAATACACGCGTGAGCGAGTCGATCGGGGCGATAGCGCGCTTTTGATCCCGGTTGTGATGGAGCCGGCTGTGAGGCCTTTGAAGAGGATACTTATGGTGGGAAGACAGGCGGCGATTAGGCCGAGGTTAATTTCTACCATCAGCCAGTAGAGAGTGCCGGTTATTGTTACTGTGGTGTGTGGGGATTAGTGTTTGTGGGAATGGGGTGGATGGGGATGAGAAGAGAGGTGTATGCGTACGGTCTTGATCGGCGCCGGGGGCGAATCCGACTAGAGTCGAGTTAGCATTCATGATGTTGGCGAAGGAGTATAAGTGAGGAAGTCATACTATTTCTCGCGATTGACATGAACACAAGACGAGTTAAGGATGCTGCGAGAGCTCTGTGCATGCATGTTAGTACGCCATGTCTCGGTTGTCTTTGTCTTCCATAGACTTACACCATGCCCAGCAAGAATATCGCGCTCACTGAAATCTTTTTCGCAATCGAAAGTTTCAGTTTCCAAAGCTAGTAAAACCATCAGCCCTCATTCTCATCTAGCTAACGCAGCACACCATCCGGAAGCACCCACCAGCGGAAGCGGGATGATCAACACTAGCGCATCCGTAATAAAATCGCTAAGAGTCAACGCGAACAGCAAATCGAAAGGCGAAATGCATTTCTTAATCAAATCCTTAGTCGGGCCCCACCACGCGCTGAAATCTGTTTTGCAGGGAAATATACATGTGAAGCCAAATCCAAGTGTCCAGAGTGTTATCAGTATCATCATGGCGATAATCACGATACGGGCTGGGCCTGTTCGTGAGGGACAGAATATTCGGTGGTAGAAGAATAGGACGCTCAGTTTTATGCAGCCGAGTGCGGGGGTGGAGAGCACAAGCATGGCGTATTCGGCCTGGAGGACGATATTAGCGGAGACGTTTTGTTTGAGACTTGTTGCATACTTTAGTTGTGGTGATGATCGCGGAATTAATGGTGGAAAGGTCGGTCCTTGGAGGCACTGTACTTTCACGAGGCGTAGGATATCCTAACCCGTGTTTGGCGATACCTTTGCGCAAGTCAGTTTCGTTTTTGAAGAAATAATCACATCAAGTAGATCAGAACCTATTATCATAGTCACTCCCGCGCCTAGCGCCAGTATCTAGTAGCAGGTTTCAGCAACCCACGCCTTCAATTCACGATGTGAATATGACTTACCAGTGCTGGTATCGTAAGCCAATCATCAATGTCCAACGGCATCTTCTGCCTCCGTCTAACATGTATCCTCACGGAAACAACCATAGCGGCTAGAATTGGAAGAGCAATGGAGACAGCAAGATTCGGTCCAGCTTTCTCGTAGTAATGAGGTGTTCTGACCGGCATCGTTGAATTCTCCATTCTGAGAAAGAAGTGCGAAGACTTACTCTACAACCTCAACGAGAAGTCGAAAGAAATGCGCCAAGAGAAAACAAAAAGAGTAAATATTGTACATAGAAATGAAGAACCACATCATTCTGGGAAAACTTCTGGGGACAAGAGCGAGGGGATGGCTTCACTAAATCCTTCCCCATCCTGCTTGTCCTACCCTCCATCGCCAGATGCAAGCGATGCCATGCGATGCAATGCAATGCAACCCCACCAAGATGAAATGGGTGTTCTCCGTCCACATTCATGGAAGAAAGCAGCTCTATGCGACTGACTGCTGCTCCCACGGGCAAGTATCTTTAGATGCAGGCCCATTCCATGTTGTAGGCCGCAACCTTCTGGAAGTCAAATTTACCGCTCGGTAATCTAGCGTTTTCTTGGTGGTACGGTTACTCTGTGGTCTGTACGAACCTCATGTGATGGTGATGTAAATAGAGAAAGCGATTCCATCACATCACAGTGCATGAACCGAACTGGAACCAACAATATACCTGGTAGAAATATACGAACAGATCTTTATCGCCGACAAGAGTCTTCCCGAGCTTATCCATCTATATACGCTTTCGCACGAGCATCGTGTATCGAGGTACTGTACATTTGCCGCGAATGATACCCGCATACGAAACAAGAAGCTGTTGGGGTAATAAGCTCGTGGCAGATTTGATAGCTGCTAGAACTATGGCGCTGCTGAAGAACAAACGGGAAGCGCTGGAGGCCCCAATTTCTGACGTGCAGAATCATTCATGGATAAGTTAGCGTAGTGAAGATGGAGTATAGGTGCTGTGAGCAAGAGCAAAAGGGCTCCGGCGAAATCAACTTCTTCCTTCCCTCCAAGGCTTCCCTCCCAGGCCTCCCTGTCGACTGCGGGAGCGAGCATGGCAAGATGGCAAGCCTGTACTTTAAGAGGGTTTCGAGTTCCCAACCATGCTCTAGACGGACGGATGCATGCACGGTATTCTTTAATTGGTGAGTATCTCATCCCTACCCCTCAAACGATGCGATGTGATGCGATGCGATGTGATGTGATATGATTCATTCCAGCAGCCTGACCTTGGGTACAGATATCCCACCCCACCATCGGCATTCATTGTTCTTCGGTGACCTGAGATCAGAGGCTAGATCTCGAAATGGCGAATTGGCTCTGTAAGACGTTGCCGCAAATCGGTCGATTGGGTCTCATAGGGTCTCATAGGGACAAGAGGGACAAGAGGGACAAGAGGGACAAGAGGGACAAGAGGGTCAAGAGGGTCAAGTTACAGCACCGACCGGGTACAGGGGCGAGAACTCCGCGAAAGCGATAGCGAGGGATACGAATAATCTGACTAGTTCTAATTATGTAAGCGGGGATGATTCGCTTGCTCCCACGTTTGTAAAGGCTCAATGTCCAAAAGCGAGGACGTCGAAGCGCGCGTACTATTTAGGGTTGGCTATATGGGCTAGAAATGTGATTGTATTGAATTCATAATAGATTGTCGATGCCTCGATTCAAAGACTTACTCGGGAGTTGGTATCTAAACGTTACTATCGAATCGATCGCAAACAATCTCTACTCAATCTCTACTCAATCTCATCTGAGCGTGGATGTGTTTCCCTTACCTATAGGTCTCTGACACCTGCCATTACAACGAGTGGCGTCCTACCACACATACGCACCGTTTGATAGTTCACAGTGTCAAGGGGCTGTGCGGTTGTGCGGTTGTGCGGTTGAGAGGAAGGATTGAAATTTCTTGGATTGAATTACAGAGTTTCTCTGACGGCGAGGCTTGAGAGGCTGCTTACATCTCGGCTCCACTACCTTAGGCATCAAAATTTGCTACGATGCTACGATGCTACGATGGAGAAATGGCAGTACACGTGAGAGGGAAGGCTGTCATCATACCCAGTTGAACCGCAATAACTCAGCCCCCTTGAGATATTTCTAACTGTGGACTGCAGAGTTACCCTAGCAAAACTTCATACTTTTCGAGACGCCGGAAATTGACGGCTGAAAAGCCGCTGGAATCCTTTCTATCCGATAATATCTGAACGCGACGAAGACGAAGACAATCTGCCTAAGGGGGTTCCGAATGAATTCCACGACGGTGACGGGTGTGAGAGGACCGCAGCTGGCAAACGGAGAATAGATCCAGTCGCCATGTATTATCTTTTGTGAAGATAAAAACCCAGACCTTCAAGAACTGTCGATAATCCTTCACAGAGCAATCTCAATGTAGCACTAGTATCAGGAGTGGAAATAAGTGGCAGCAAAGAACGATCTCATAGCATATTTGACAACCCTAGAGATAACACAATTGTTAAGTCCTCGCACTTCCTTGGTTATTACTTTGAAGACATAGCATTAACAGCATCGGTAGGCAGAGTACGCCAGTAATGTCTCCTTGTAAGCGAAGAGGAGTCTTGTGCAGAGGAGGAGAATGATGACAAGGAAGATGACATCGATGGCAACGACGACTGCAAACGGCCGAAAGTGCATGTCAACACGTATAGCAGTTATGATGCTGAGGATGGTACATGCATTAAACTAGCCGTGTCACAGCTAGGGAAGAACGAAACCAGTCTCTTCGATATAGGAAACAACGTACGAATCATTAAAGTGTGGTCAAGACACTTGCTTACTCTAGAGAGGCCGAAGTCGGTAACGTGCATAGAGCGGTTTTCGAGAATAGACCAGCATATTTTCTGGCTTGGTATCAGCTTCCTCCCAGGCCTCTCAGTTGAGTGTCCTTCTATCGAGAGGCTCCTTGCGCGTATACTCGAACCCAATATTAATATCCCAGACACGCCGTACGGCTGCGAAGGACCCTGTGCACTACGGCTCTTGGAGGAAACAGATCGCATCTCTAAGCAGAGGGGTAGCTGCTCCACTATGCGTGGCAGTGACACAGTGATTTTTCCCACTCTGATACCCAATTTGACTTAGACAGAATTGGCCAATTTTATCGATAAACAGATCTTGAAATTGATCATGTTGAGACCATGATCTGGATCTTGATGAGTTGAGTTTAAATGTCAATTGGCTTAATATCTTCGGGGACTCGCTGGCCGCAATCCGTCCACCCGAATCAGCCTCAAGTCTCTCCTCCTTGGTCGTCATATGAGTCGATGGTTCTGTAGCGTGAGAAGTCTCGCAAGACCACTCTTCGCTTGGCATCAAATGCATTATAATTAATCTAAATATCATGAATTTGATCTAATAAACTACTTGTTTCTTTTTTTATATTGTGATTTTTCACTACTAATACTATAAAAACATCTATTTTCAGTATTATAATTCTTAAATATAAGCTTACAGTATTAATCTTGCAGATTTGGTTGGCCTGACATCTCATATTCCAAGCTGTTGCAACCTCACTTCACCGTACTTCTGCAAGACTTATTCCTGACCTCGAAGAACCTCATTTTTCTTGACATCTGCAATATCAAACTTATCCAGGAAAGAAAAATCCATAATCAATAAGTCACGCTACGCTAAGATGTATCACTAGCATCATATCACCATAGATCACCACCACGATAACATCCGTCGAAAGCTTAGAAAATATCAAGGTCGAGCTGAAAAGTTTCATCAGCGATTCCAAATCTCTAGTTCCAGCTGCACCTGCAAATCAAGCATACCCATTGATCATATTCTATGGCCAGACTCATCCAGGAGCTCCTTTACACCACATCAAGTTACGGGAGATATCAGCCAGTCGAGAAGCACCCGTGTCCAAAGCATGCGAGATTCTCCTCCGCGGAACAATCCAAGGATCCGTCCTCTTCCAAATAACAATCCATAATTCCCACCTGAAAGACTGCATCCTGATTGAGTGTACAATCTACGAGGGGCAAGATCGAGACATCTCAGCTCACCGACTGTCGTGTGCAGACGAAAGCTCTCGGCGAACACGATACCGCCTTAACAATCCCACTCGTCTCGTGTTGCTAGCTCACGGGTGGTAGCGCGAAGTATACTGAAATGTTCAATTTGACTGCGAACAGGGTCGGTCCAATTCGTAACTGCATCGTTGAGAATATTTTAACCATCCATTCTCTCCTTTTTGAAAGTACTCTAAGCAGTTGTGGCCTCTCCAACTCAAATCTTCACAATTGCAAGGTCATTGGAGGAACCAAATATTCCGTTGTGGAATATACTTTGGATTTTCACCAACTCCCCGCTGAAATTCGCAAAATGATCCTCTCGAGCACGATCAAGATAGATGATGGGCTCTCGACAGCCTTGATCGCCGCGCTTCTCCCAGATCTTCTCTTATATAGTAAAGTTCTTAAAACTTTTTATAAAGACCATACCTTTATCCTCTCAGATGAGAAAACCAGGAAGGAGGCTCTCAAGTCTATATCCACAACCAAACTCCAGCGCCTGAGCAAGACACATCTCAAATAAGTGTTTATTAACTCCTCGCAAATACCATAACGAACTCCTGCCAATCAAACGATTTTAGAGGCTTGACCTACAGTCACCTACTGTAGATTCCCACGAATGATGCATCAATATTTCCCCCCATCCACACGAAAATTACCAGCATCACAATAGCACTCCACGGAAGATCTGTAGATATTCGCCAATCCCTACGAGTTGGATCCGGTATTTCGGGAGCGTGGTAGATTTTGCAGTACAGTAGTATGGAAAGCCAGCCAGCCATGGAAAACAGGAAAACCGGGCCCACGAAGAACCCCCCCAGATGCACCAGCAGCATTGAAGACTGCTGTTCAGAATGCAGATAGATAAGCAGTTAGAGACAAAATCAATTTTTTTATTATTTTTTTTGCAAAATGAAAAGTCACAAGAGAAAAAAAGCCGGTTCATACTCCCTATTCGACTATCGCAAGACATTATAAAAAGTACCTTGTTGAATGAGAACTGCTTTCAAAATCCAAAATCCAAAATCAAAATCCAAAATCAAAATCCAAAATCAAAATCCAAAATCAAAATCCAAAACTAAATAAGCAAATTAGTTAGTTACTAAAAGGAAAAGTCTTCTGTTGCACCAGATCTTCAAATTACTGTAGCTCTTCTGTTCTAAACTGTCTATTTCCTCTATGCTTTTACTGTAAATCTCCGTAGGACTTTGTGCGTTTAACACCCAAAACTCAAAAGTGTTGTAAAAACATATATGTATTCAACAATAGTTCAAATTGTACGATCCTTCCAACCTCAATATTCATCTAATCAAAACAAAAATCACAAATTACTCTAGGAAATCCAACAGCCAAAAGGATCAATTATAAAAAGTCATTGGAATATAATCTTTATATCATGCTACCATCCTCCCATCCAGTCATCCCATTTAAACCCCTACCAAGAAATAACTTAAAAAAAAAAAGAGAGAACAGTCATGAAGAATACAATTGTACAAGTAATTTTTTGCAATCCATAGCCCATTCAATCATTCAACTAATCCCATCATGCATCATCCACTGTCCTTCATCATCTAAGCTTGGCTCAAGAACTTCAAAGCCGCCTCTCTCTCCTCTGCAGGCAACATACTCAATACTTGCTGCACGCCTTTCAATCCACCCTTTGAGTTACCTCTCACCAGAGCCGCGACCTCAAATGCAACACCTTCAAGCTTCATGGCCTCCACCTTTTCGTGAACCACCTTTCTATTCTCCTCATACCACATTGCCACCGATCTATCATCCTTCTCGAACGCTGGGATACCAGTCCATGCTGCCAGTGTTCGGAGGTTATTTGCACGTGATGTGAGAGGGTTCTTGGCACCAGCGTTCGACATACGTTTAAGGATGTACTCCTCGTTGACCCTCCTCCTTACACGCCAGTAGAAGAATCTTCTTGCCTCTCTCCACTTCAACTCATCTCTGATCACATGCTTGGCCTTCATTCTGCCCGCACGATCATGGAGATCAGCGAATTGAAGAGAGATTTGATTGTACACAGGAAGGAGAAGTTGTTCTCTAGCGAAAAGTTTGGCCTTGACGTCTGAGAGTTGTTCCTGTGGAAGGGATTTGTCGAAAAGTTGCTTCTTGAGTTCGGCGTACTCAGGATCAAGTCGAGCCATGGTATCAAGTTGCTTGTCGCGACGGTACTTGATGTTGACAATACCTTCCGGCTCAAGGACACCACCACGGGCATCTTCATCAGCGTACATCTCCATATATTCGGGGTTGATGGTAGGATCAACGACGACCTAATATGATTAGCCCAGAAAATCAAGCAAGAAATAAAAGATAACTTACCCAAGAACCACCACGAAGTTCTCCGAAAGGAGGAATGTAAACAAAGATAGGTTGCTCATACTTGACAAGCGCGTCAACAATGTAAGAACCGTACTTCAAGACCTCATTGTACATATCACGTTGGCCACCAGAGAAACCTCTCCAGTTAGCCAAGATCATCAATGGCAACTGTTCCCCATTGTTGAAGTCCTTGATAGCTTGAGCAGTCTTGAAAGCCGAGTTGGGATACCAGACACCACCAGCTTCGTTGCTAATTTGTTCTGTCGAATCTGGGTTGGCTGGATCGGCAGGCGTGATGTTCTCAACCGAGCGAGTCTCGACAGCGATCACACCCATGGGGATGCCACCAAGACGAGCGCGACCAACGACAACAGTCTTGGCCCAACCGCCGAGCGTCTCAACGAAAGAATCCTTGTCGAAGAGACCAGACATGAACCCTTCGTCATCTTCCTTACCAGCAATTAGGTGTCTGACATCATAAGCTTGTTTCTCAGGAGGAGTGAAGAGGATTTCACGATCCCAAGAGTCGATAGCAGGTCCAATCGGCAATGGGCTGTTTCTCTTGTCTGGAACGTAAGCCATCCATTCAACAATCTTGGAGACACCCTCGAAATCATCATTGGCGGTCATGTGCGAGACACCATTCTTGTACATGATTTGAGTACCGCCAAGTTGCAAGTTGGAGGTGTACACCTCACGACCAAGAAGTTTGTTGATAGCTGGAGCACCGGTCAAGATAATTGGTTGACCTTCGATTTGGATGGCACGTTGACCAAGACGGACCAAGTAGGCACCGATACCTGTAATAGTTAGCAGAGTTCTTCACAACACGGAGAAAAAGATACATACCAACAGATCGACAAGTCACCAAAGTAATAGTGAAAATGTCCTCGTAAGCTCTGCTAGTAGCACCGGCGATTAAACCAGAGCCCTTCAAACACTCAACACCGAGACCATCTTCAGCACCAACAATGGTGGTGATCTTGTATCTAGTCTCACCATCCTCGGTGATTGGCTCAGTGATGACATCCTTCGTCTTGCCATCCTCGAATCTCTTCTTGGTGTCCTCATCCAAATAAAGATACTTGAATCCAGCTTCTTGTCTTGCTGGATCTTTCCAAGCAACCTTGAAGTGGGGGATAAGTTCCTCAGCCATACCAATACGAGCTCCAGAGTTGGCGGAAAGGTAGATACGTGGAATGCCCAGCTTCCTTGCAAGCTCGGTGCACTTGTGGAAGAATTGATCTTCCTTGGGTCCGAAACTACCAATTCTGAAGGTGATATCGTTGGCAACGATGACAAACTTGCGGCCACGTGGATACTCAGGAGTTCTAGCAGTCACAATCCAACCAACCATACCGTGAGTGTTGGTTCCAGGTTCTCGCAAGACCTCAGCAAGATTGTCATTGTCATCCAAGACAAGCTCACTGTAATCAATGCATTCACCAGTTTGTGGTTGCTTATCAGCCAAGGATGAATGTTTGCTGACGGCTTTGACCCAGGAGTTTTGAATAGCTTGTCGGAAGAGCTCTGGGAAATCGTAGACGTATTGGGTACCCATAAGATGAGCCTTGTATCTCTTTGGCTGCAGCCATTCCTTTGTGGGGTATGGTGTAGACACAGGTCTCAAGTGCATGGAGCCAATCTTGGTGGTACCGCCAATGCTTTGGAAGACCCACTCGCCACCCTTTTCGGATTTGCGCTCAGCATACATCTCAACTTGAATGACGTATCCAGAAGTGTTGGTGATTACAACACGAAGAGGGTACGGCATGCCAGTCTCAGGGTCGGTACAGATGATACGGATCTCAGCACCAGTGACACGAAGTCTCCAAAGACGTCGTCCGAAGCGCTCCAAGAATCCACCAAGAGCACGTTCAATCTCCGGGGGTTGAAGTGGGAAGACTGGTGAGAAGTTGATAAAGATATGGTTAAGATCAGAGTTGTTGTTCCCAATAATCTCCAAAGCATCCAAGATATCATTCATCAATCTATCTGACTCAGAGATCAGGTACTCCGCAGTTGGAATCTCATCACGAAGTCGTCCAGGACGAACAACAGCACGTGTGAAATATCTCTTGTCGCTTGGCACATCCTTTCCAACAGCCTCGTAAATATGGATGTTCCTGTTCTCCGTGAAGACTGGGGTAATTCGGAATTTGGAGAGTCTTCCAAGTTCAAGTTGGAAAGCCAAGGCTGGCTCAATGTGACGGATACTTTCATCTTCCTCGTACTCGGGCCCTCTGAAAGTATAGTATCCAGGGTATGATCCATCTTTGTGGCCGCAGATGAATGTCAAACGACGAATACGACGCCTGAGAAGTTCATCCTTGTACTCGCTGATGATAGACTTAATCTTTCCGAGGACCTCTTGGTCGTCAAGGCTCTCAGCATCTTGAATAGCCACGTTACAGACAGCAGTGAGCTCGTCGTCACTATCAAGACGTGGTGGTGGAACCTTGCGTTTGCCACCAAGTTCGGGCATGAGACCATTGCCAGACTTCTTCTTGCCACCAGCGACTGGAAAGACCTCAAGAGCTCTTTGCAAGTACTCCTCGGCCTCATCCAAATATTGCACTGGAACGATAACACCCTTTCGAGTTGGCTCGTGATCAGGCTTGTTGATGAGATAAGTCATGTCACTGATAGAGCTAACACGTTTGAATGGGTTGCTTCCCTCGTAGGATGGAGTTGCTGGGGTTGAAGGAGCGGAAGATTGAACGGCCATGCCGAATTCGGATGGACCAACCTTTCTCAGAACAAAATCCCAAGACACGATGAATGGAGGCTCAGTAGTCTCATTGTGATACTCAATCTTCTTCAAAGAGTAAGCCCTGTAAGCACGACGAATGTAGACCTCGAGAGCGGCGAGAGAAACCCAAGGGTCGTGGTGACCGAAGAAGATGGGTAACACATCGAATACAGTATACTTGGAGTCAACGACTTCCTTGAGAACCTCAAGATCTGGCTCACGGTGCTCCCATCCTGTCTCGCCATATCTTGACTCGACAACGGAAGACCGTAGGATGTGCTCCATTTGCGCAGCTCGCTCTTCCAGAGAGGGCAGAGCGCATTGAATGAGAATCTCACGTGCCTTCAACGACACCTTTGAGGTTTGGCGAGATTCCAATTCAGTGAGACTTCGGAGTGCGGGTCTGAGGTACTTGCCGACATCACCAGCATTTGGCTTGTTTGGTCTGTATTCATCGAGGATTGCAAGTATGAGGTTGTTCTTGGCACCAACTCTGCTGTGCGACAACACTGTTTGGATGACCTTGGTGACATCATCCTTGTTCTCATCTCTGAGTTTAAGAATGACCTCCTCATCCCGAGAGGTGCGACCGGAGAACAGACGCTCAACTGAGGCATATTGCTCGAGAATGTCCGAGAAGACAGCAAATTCATGTGCCTTCTGTCCATTGGCATACCTTTCAAGAACCGCAGTCAATGGAGACAGAGAGGCAGAAAGAAGTTCAACATCGCCTGGTGCAACGTTTTCGTCGAGGAATCTCTGGAGCGCTTTAGAGAGGTTCTTGGCTGGAAATTCGGAGTTGCGGGACTTGGCACGCTCCACAATTTGAGTAAGAGTAGCATCCAACTTCTGTGGCATTCTTGCGTGAAGCGCCGAGAATTGAGAGTTGAATTCACCATATGGCAGCTCAGGATTTCGGAGAACTTCGATCAATTCTTTCAGTGTGGGAGCCATGATAACTTGATTGTCGAAGCCATGCAGGATGTTGATGAGAATGTTGTGGAGAAGCACAAAGCGCTGTGCTGGCTTATTACCAACGACCTGCGGTGGACCAAAGTCTGGAAGCTGCCCCAAGAAAGGTTGGGCATGCTTCACCCTCGAGGGATCATCCAGAGCGAGAATACCGAGAATATCACCAGCTTCAAGAGTGGCTCCTGGCTGCTTGATGAGCTGTACGATACCATCCTCTGCGGCAACAAGAGGCATATACATTTTCATGACTTCGACCTCAGCGAATGCTTGACCAGCCTTGATGTGCTCGCCATTGTCGACGGTGAATTTGACCAACTTTCCTGGAGATGGAGTGCGAAGTTGAGTGGGGTCATTCTCCTGCTCCAAAAGACACGTCTTGCTGTCAACGCTCAGACGAGTGGCACCAACTTCCTCTTTCGAATAGATGTTGTGAGATCGGCCGTTGAGAAGAACAAGGAGACCGCCATCGCTCAGTGCACGCACGCCGACCGAGCACTTCGATCCGTTGATGAAAAGGTGGTAGCTATCCATACTTGATCGAGTTGCAGTGAACTTATACCTGTGGCCATCGTATATGAAATCAATTGGGAAAACGGTCTTAAGAATATCCTTGGAAGGAACTTGGCCCTTCTCCAACGAAGCTTTGTAGTCCGAAATGCAAGCTTCACTTGCGATGTGAGCTTTGGTGACGGCACCGCAAACGACAGCGAGCATAGGATCTGGTCGCTCAGCAGTCAATTTATTGGAGATAAGCTCGTCGAGCCAGCCGGTGGTGATTGTGTTATCCTCAAAAGCAGGGGTCTCTAGAAGCTTAATCAAGTACTCGACAGTGGTTCTGAAATCACCACGAATACTCAATTCCTTCAATGCAACGACCATATGTTTCCTGGATGCTGATCGATTCTCACCATAGGCAAAGATGTGACCGAACTGAGAATCGGAGAAACTGTGGATACCACCAGCTGTACCAACCGAGAAGTAACCCCAAACGTTGGAACTGCTCCTGAAGTTCAACTCGTGCATCGTACCACTCGACGGTTTGAAACCCTCTCCAGGATCTTCAGATGTGATACGACAAGCGGTGGTGTGCCCCTTTGGAGTTGGTCGTCGTTGAGTTTGCAGACTCTTTTCTTGAGAGAAGTCGAAATCGATCTCGGTAGTAGTTGAAGGGTCAACTCCATACAGCAACCTGATATCCCGAATTCTGTGCAGTGGCAGGCCCATAGCAACTTGAAGCTGTGCGGCTGGCAAGTTGACCCCACTAACCATTTCAGTTGTAGGATGCTCGACTTGCAAACGTGGGTTCAATTCCAAGAAGTAGAATTTGTCGTCGGCATGCGAGTACAGATATTCCACAGTACCAGCAGAGACGTATCCTACAAGACGACCGAGACGGACAGCAGCCTTCTCCATAGCCTGGAAAGTGCTTGGCTTGGCAATGGTGACCGGAGCTTCTTCGATAATCTTTTGATGTCTTCTTTGAACGGAGCAATCTCTACCGAAAAGAGAAATGTTGTTTCCGTACTGATCGGCCAACAATTGCACCTCCAAATGTCTAGCATTACCGGCCAACTTCATGATGAAGATAGGAGAACCGGGGATTTCGCTTGCGGCAGCTTTGTAAAGGGCCTCGAAGCCTTGTTCGGATTCGGCTTTTCTGATACCCTTTCCTCCACCACCCTCGGAAGCTTTGATCATGACGGGGAAACCAATTTGCTTGGCCTTCTCTAGACCCTCTTCCCAAGATTGAACACATCCTTTCTTGTAGACTTCGTCGTCAACTGTCACAATGCCTTCCTCATTCACCTCTACCTTGTCAACGCCAGTTCCGGACCAAGGTATACAAGGGACTTGAGCGTGTTGTGCAACGATCGTCGACGAGATCTTGTCACCGAGCGATCGCATAGCCGAACCAGGAGGACCAATAAACACAATCTTTTTCGGACTCGCAGCTAAGGATTCCGGAAGTTTTGGGTTTTCTGATGCATGTCCCCTAAAAATTTTGTCAGCATCTCATTCGAGACCTCGTAAGCTTTCAATAGAAACTCGTAAACATACCATCCAGCCCATACGGCATGAACATTCATTCTCTCTGCTACATCAACAATCAATTCCACGTTTGCGTAGTTGTTGTTATTTGTGCCACCGGGAACCTCCACATATTGATCTGCCATACGAATATAATCCGCATTTGCTTGTAAATCCTCCGGCGTGGCCATGACGGTGAATTGGATAGCCCTCTCATCTCCAAAAGTCTCGTAGGCCCATTTTCGTACCGATCGAATTTCTTTTACTGCCGCAATACCATTGTTGGCTATCAGTACCTATGCAGATGTCAATTGCATTAGTCTTGTGAAGAGTGCATCCACGGAAGGTTGAGAGGAGAGGAATCACTATGAAGGGAGGGGAAAAGCACCGAAAATTAAGAAGAAAAATCAAAATAAAACTCACATTGGTGATAACAGTATGTCCGTCATGACGTGCCACAAAGTCCTTCACTTTGCTCGCCGGAGCATCTTCCAGTCTATTGCCGCCAATAAAGTGATCTGCGATGTTGTGTTTGGCAGCATATGAGCTCCCCGAGCCATTGCTCATTACTGGCACTGTGCCGTTTGTGTGTGGCTTGTTGCCATTTGTAGTTGCGTCGGCGTCCACCATATTTGTTGAGAGGGAAGGGATTCTTGAGGTCTGCGAGTTTGAATGTGAAATCTGGCTCGTAGGAGACGAGCAAAGGAGGGATTGTCGCCAGTAAATGGATTGAAATCCGGGGAATGGAGGCAGGAGGAGGGAGAGCTGGTGGTGGTTGAATCCAGCTGAGCTGAGAAAATGGCGAATGTTGGTTTGGCGGGGATGAATGTAAGACAGTCCTCACTTGTACAGATTTACTTGCCCGGACCTTTTCCTCTTGGTCTACTGGAAGTCCGAAATGGATCTAATGTACGGTACTATAGAAATGTTGGATGTGAGATGAGATGAGATGGGCAGGAAGAGGGTGAGAGTACGAGGCCAGAAAATGGAGGGGTTATGTAGAGATAGAATACATGTCCGAGTGAAAACAAGTAGAAGTAGGTAGGAGCCTTGAAGTTCGGAGCAAGGGAGGGAGGGGAGAGGGAGGAAATATGAAGTTTTAAAACTTACGTCTGCGCTTCCCGTTGCTAGAGCTGGATCTACCCAAAGTGCAGCAACCGGGGGGTTACGTATTAAAGCTTTCAAGGGAAAAAAAGATTTGGAGAAACACGAGGATTTCCTCTTCCGTGGATGGATTCAAAGAAATCCGTAATCCGTAGATTTTTTTCAGGTAGGGATATGACCAAAAGGGCAAGGGTGAGGGGTGTGTGAAGTGTGAGGTGTGAGTATCTGTGTGGATATTCGATGTCAGTGTGGACCACTTTGGTGGGTTTTGGTGGGTTTTGGTGGGAGGTGGGCGGTGGGTTGGCGAAGAGCGAGGGGACTTTTTTGGTGGGTAGTAGTGGTTTTAGATGTCGAGGCACAGCACACCAACTTCCCGTAACGCAATGAGGCGAAAAGAGGGTGTGTATGAAGCAAGGAGAGCAAGAGCCAGAAGGAGAAGAAGCAAAAGACTGAAGCAGATATCGGCTTGCCCAAGGGAAGATATATCAGTTTATCGATTCCCGACGAGACGAGCGAGAGAAGGGGGGGGGAATAATGTGTAATCATCACAGATATGCTATTTTGGCACCAGGACGTACACACCCCCAAAGGTAATATTATTGTGATGTAGGAAGAGAAGATTGCGGAGAAGATATCTAGAGCTCAGGAATAGGAATAGGAATAGGAATAGTCTCTAGTCTGTGGTCTCTAGTTTCTAGTTTCTACTATGTAGTATCTAGTATCTAGTCTCTAGTCTCTAGTCTCTAGTCTCTAGTCTCTAGTTTCTACTATGTAGTCTCTACTCTCTAGTCTCTAGTCTCTACTCTCTACTCTCTACTCTCTACTCTCTACTCTCTACTCTCTACTCTCTA
>JANHAA010000025.1:121987-285561 GCA_026225975.1 Clarireedia hainanense
TCTCTACTCTCTACTCTCTACTCTCTACTCTCTACTCTCTACTCTCTACTCTCTAGTCTCTAGTCTCTACTCTCTAGTCTCTACTCTCCACTCTCTACTCTCCAGTCTCTAGTCTCTGTTCTTCTCTTCCCGTCCTCTCCCTTTGCACTTCATACAACTTCACCATCTCATTTCCTCGTCCCTTTGCGAGAGACGCTATTCAAAAGTCAGCATTTGCACTTTACCACTTTACTCCACCAAGCCTCTTCCCGTTCCCGATCCCTTCATCACCGCCATGTCCATGTCCATGTCCATGTCCATGTCCATCACCATCGCCATCGCCATCGCCATCTCCAAAACCGGTAGTAAGCAATCCGATCCCTCAACCACACATTCAACCTCATCCCTAAGTTTAGCAAACCCGACACCAAACCCGAGACTAAACCGCATCCGGTAAAGCGCGTCTCCCAACGACCACGAAATTGGTGAGCCCCAGCTTTTGCATTTTGCAGCGTCTTTCCCAAATCCAGAGTTTTCCCCAAGGCTTTTCAGGAACTTGAGTGAAATTATTTACCCGGTGCCCGGTCGATCAACCAGGGTCTGTGCAATTCTTATTTCGTCTCTTCGGCCCATCGTAGTGTACAAAGGACGTGCGAAGTACTTTGCACATACTCGTTGCTGGCGCCGAGAAAGTCACACAGCACACAGCACAGCTATCCATCCCAGAATCGCATAGCATACCATAGCATACCATAACATAAACAACTACCTCCCTCCCTGATTACGCCCCGAGCAACTCCCTCGTATCTCGCATCTATCCGTCGCGCGTTCGTTGAAGCGAAGCGAATGCCGACGGTAAAACACGTACCCCATCGGACATCCGTGCAATGAAGACCTACTCAATTGAAACATCGAGTATCAAAACCTTTCCGAGCGTATTTCCCCTTCTCTTTCCATCTCTCCCTCTCCCTCCCAGGAGAGTTACATAATCCAATGATACCTAGCCACCAGAGCCTAGCAGCATCTAAGGAAGTAAGCTGACCCCTACTCATCGTCATCATCGTCATCCTCCACCTCAGCTCGGGTTCCGTCCACCGCAATCCCCGAACCTTTCTTTCCTCCTAATTCATCCTTCGCACCTCTAGGGGCCATCCACTATTAGTACTCTACTTCCGCTGCAATAAACTGAACTATACTACTAATGTACACATACATATACACTACTGCAAGATCTTCCCCAACGATGAGAGATGGGGAAACTCTATCAACGGTAGGGAAGATCCGGAGGCTTTTATCTAATTCCAATATATCTATCTATCTATATATCTATCTATCCATCCATCCGTCCGTCCGTCCACCAGCATAATCCAGTCCAAGGCTCCTCCTCCTACCTCTACCTATCCAAGTATGTATGTATATATAGTCAGCCCTCTACTGCACTTCTCTGTTGATTAAGCCTTCAACCTTACCTTCCAGATCACCAACCTATTTCCTTTCCTTATCCATCCCATCTCATAACCTACAAAGTCAACCCAACCCAACCCAACCCAACCCAACCACACACAACTCCAACCAATACATCCAGAGTCAGAGCCAAAGTCAAAAGGACGGGACTACACACATCACCTCCTCCCTCCCTATCTTTCCCA
This sequence comes from Clarireedia hainanense, assembly GCA_026225975.1. NCBI lineage: Eukaryota > Fungi > Ascomycota > Leotiomycetes > Helotiales > Rutstroemiaceae > Clarireedia > Clarireedia hainanense. The sequence goes on from JANHAA010000025.1 coordinate 123,616, forward strand.
CTTCCCCCCCCTCTCCCTCTTTCTCTCTCCCCATCTCACCAAACATCCCCATCCCCCTCTACAATACAATACAAATCCATCCATCCTACCTACCTACCTAGCAACCTACCTTATTCTCTAAATATACGCATGCATGCAAAAAATAAAACAAATCCAACTAGCTTAGTATATATATATATATATATAACACTCAACTAGGTTACGTTACATTACATTCATTGTAAGGTACTTACTTACTTACTTACTTACTTGTTTGTGGATGTATGTATGTATATATATATATAACATTATATATATGTATACGTACTTCTCACATGATGTGATGTTATATACCTACTTATATATGCCCTTTCCATGAGCATATCCATATTGAAAACTTCAAGCTTCAAGCTTCAAACATCAAACTTCAAACAAACTTCACACTCATCACAATCATCATTCTATTTATCCCCTTGCACTGCACTGCATGTCATGTCAGATCATTTCATCAAATCTCATTCCATTCCATTTCTTATCTGATCTGGTCTTTGCTACTTTGCTCCCAGCTCTTCCTCCTCCTCTCCCATCTCATCTCAGTCTCATCTCAGTCTCATTCTCGTTCTCAGTCTTGATCTTCTTCATCCATCTTTCATATGCCTTTTACCGGTAATATCGGTATCATCATCACACACTCATATCCATCTTCATCCAAGCAATCCCCATCTCATCCCCCCCCCCCCCCAAAACAAACAAAACCCCTCGCTTCCAACACCCACAATATCTACAAAAGAAACAACCCCCCCACCCCCCCAATCACTCTCCCTCAACCCATCACTTCCAACAGGTTGCAACTCATCGAAAAGCGATTGATATATAAACAAAAGCAATAAAAAAAAAGTATAAGTAAGTGAGTAAAGTGTAAGTTAAACTAGGTATACCAAACCAGCCTCCCAAGCAACCAAGCAAGCAATCGACCATATGCCCCTACCCTACACCGGTTCCATCCCTTCCAGCTATGCCGCAACAAAAATATCAATAATTGTATCAACAACAACAGCAACAACAACAACAAGAAACTCCATGTTCCATGCCATGCCACACCACACCAGTCCTATGCAAGCCAAGCACCAGAAGCCAACCAAAATAAACAAAGCCCCAGCCGAATACTCCTTGGAAGCAGGTACAAGACTGTTTCAGCACGCAAAAGGTTGAGAAGGAAGGAAGCAAGCCCGATCTACTGTATACAAGCGAAAACGAGAAGAAGAAGAAAATTGTATGTATCGCAGAATCTTCTGCAACATCAATAACATTCCCCAACTCCACTCAACCTCCTCGGTCGTCCCACCGATCTCGTCGATGGATCTTCTCCCTCGCGGAATCCATGACTTGTACTTGTTCTCCGATGAAGATTATGAGGAGTAGATAAGGAAGCCCCCCCGCTTTTCCGTCGTGGGAGACCTGATGGAATGGGGATTCCAGTGCTGTCATTGCTGAGCGTTCCGCGACGCACAGGGGTAGAGAATTCGTGCTTTTTGTTTTCGTTGAGCCCAATGTACGATACGCTTTGAGAATGGGTGTGGCGCCCTTCGCCGTGTCTATCTGCATAGCTTCCACCCATACTTGACATAGGTCGTCTCGTGTCTGCAATTTGTGATTGTGGGTAATGGCCCATAGGGGTTCGTGCGCCGGGTCTTGTGGCTGCCGATCGACTTGGAGGACGCTCATACGTGCTTGCGCTCGCTTGGCTACTTGCTCGGCTGTCGTTGCCGTCCCGATTTGCTATCGGCCCAAATGAAAGCCGACTAATTCCAGATAATCTTGGGATATGTTTATTAGATGATGATGTATCATCTCCCGTCATGGATGATGTAGTGCTTGCGCTTGCTGTGCTTCCAGTAGTGCGTTTGCGATTTCTCATTGTAACGCTAGAAGGCATGTAAGACCCACCCATAGCCGATGTAGTCCTTGGGGATAGACGTGGCGGGGTTGTGACAGGTGCCGGTAGCTTCGATCTCACAGATTGTACCTTCTTCTCCAGTCTCTGCATCTGTGCCGTCAGACTTCGAATATGCGTGAGTGAGGTAGAATTTGGTAGACCACGAGTAGGAGGAGCCTTTTGTCTTGTTTGGCGTATAACCGCTGGCGTCGCATTTCGCATTCTCGGGTTGGTGTTGTTGGCATTCGCTGTTTCCTGCGAGCTTCCCATGGTCGCAGATGCATATCGAGTACCAGAAGGCTTCGGTGTTGTACTTGAGTTGGCGGTTGGTAACTTTAACTTGCTCCTTGTTAGGTTTACGGGTGTTTTCAGAACAGGCCTCGCAGAAGACGACGCCTCTGACATGGGCGGCGATGGGGGAGTGGGCGTTTCCGAGATAGTGTCATTGGTAGAAACGGATTTTGTGTCGGGCGGGGTGGTGATGAGTGGCGATGATGCCCCGGATCTCGGAGAGCCATCGAAAGAAGGAGAATTTGGAGCGGTAAGATCGGTGAGATCAGTCGAAATGGTGGGATATTGTCGTTTTCGTAATTTATCTTGCATGATGTCCGCCTCAACTTTGAGGTCCGATAGCTCATCGCGCAGCCGTTGAGTCTCGATGCGCAGTGTCTCTCTTTCCTTTTCGCCGATCTTAATTTCCTCTTCCATCATGACCCCTCGCTCAATAGACATATTGTATTTCGACTCCACATCTTCCAAAGAGGAAAAGGTGTTTCGCGCCTGTCTCTCAATATCGTCATTTTGTACCTCAATGTCGCGCAACTGCAGTTGCATGGTCCGGTTCGCATCTCGTAGTTCCGTAATCTCTTTCTGCAAAGCGTTTTGCGCAGCGTTTGCTTCGTTTTTCGACTGCTTGTATTTTTTCTGGGAAGAAAAATGCACGGGTCAGCCCAAATCCCCCCCCTCAATTCTCCAGCTCCACCATGATGATAACATACCTTCCACTCTTCCACTTCAAACCCCAGAGATTCCACCTTCTCCTGTAGTGACCGTTCCCTTCGCTCTGCAGCCTCTACATCCTTCTCCAGCTCCGCTTCCAGCTCTTGCGAACTCGCCTGAAATTCCGCTAGTTCCAACTCCAGCTGCTCATATTGCTGTTTGTAGTATGCAATCGCATCCACGGGATTCGAAGGCGGCGAAGACGGTGGTTCCGACATCTGCGGCTACCTTGTGGTGATGATCTTTCCTTTCCTAAAATTCGTTTCGTTTTAAAGCCGATGTGTTGCGTCGCGCTAACATCCGTTCCCGCCACTTTTGAATGTTGTTGTTGTCGTTGCTGATGGTAAACAACGACAGAGGGCGGGTCCAATGCTGTGTTCTGAGTTGTACTCGTAGGTCGTTACTGGTCGCAAAAATAAAACGTGAAAAGAGGGTCCCCCCCCAAAGTACGGTCAAGTCCGTGGCGGGTTCAGAAGTGAAGTTTTGATAGTCTATTCGTATTGTAATCGTAATGCGGTCGTGAAATTCTCCTTTTTTTTTCCGTGTCTCCCCCTCAACAGCAAACTTGAAATAGAATGATTAAAGGTAGGCGGGTAGATTGAAGTCGTTATTGTAAAATGAAAAAAAACAAAAAAAAAAAAAAACAAAGCAAAAGAATAGTTTAGCGCTGCTGGTAATGTCGTATCGAATCGAATAAGAAAATCCTTTGGTGGTTATTGTCGTCGTAATGGTCGGTCGAAGTTGCGGTATTTGGTCGTCGAATGTTCAGGTTTGAATGAATGAATATGAGTGAGTGAATGAATGAATGTATTTGTTTACTGGGTTCTGGTCGTTCAGTTGGCGTGGTAGTCGATCGGTCGATACTGCCGAGCTAGACAGACGACTGGACTAAGGTAAAGGCACAGATTGGTCGACCGGGGAATGGAAGAATTGAAAACGAAATAGTCGGAGTCTGGAGAAAGCGAAATACTGGTAACTGAATTGATTGTGAGTGTCGTCGCAGATGGAGAGGTAGATGGAGATGTAGATGGAGATGTAGATGGAGATGTAGATGGAGATGTAGATGTAGTTGTAGTTGTAGTTGTAGATGTGGTGGTAGATGTAGTTGTCGTAGTCGTAGCCGCAGCCGTGGTCGTTGTGCACGATTGTATTAGTGGAAAGAAAAGAAAGAAGAACGAATGGTCGGTGAATGCAAAGATGGAGAAAAGAGAAGATGCCGTGAATGCTACGAATGGCTTGTGAGGGTTCCAGGCGTGTCGTGGTATTCGGTGGCAGCTGGTAAAGGTGGTAGGTGGTAGGTGGTAGGTGGCAGGTGGGCGTGTGGGCGTGTGGGCGTGTGGGCGTGTGGGCGTGTGGAAGTGTGGGAGTGTGGGATGGGAGTGTGGGAGTGTGGGAGTTGGGTGTGATCCGGGACCAGGAAGAGCGGGCAGGGCGAGAATGATGGAGGGTCGAGGTGGAGGATGAAGGGTCGAGGTGGAGGATGAAGGGTCGAGGGCAAAGAGTGATGAGTTGAAAGAGAATGGACAAATCGAGAGTCACCAGCAAAGCCACGATAACCTCCTGAGTCCTGAGTCCTGAGTCCTGAGTCCTGAGTCTTCCACCTCTACGAGTAGGAAGAAGTCGGAGAAGAAGCTGGCTCGTCGAATGTGTTTTGGTGTGACTTGATGAATCCCTGCTTTCCATGTAGTTTATGTAGTTTATGTAGTTTATGTAGTTTATGTAGTTTATGTATTCCATGTATTCCATGTATTCCATGTATTCCATCTATTCCATCTATTCCATCTATTCCATCTATTCCATCTATTCCATCTATTCCATCATCTATTTATCCATCCATCCATCCATCCATCCATCCATCCATTCCCATCTCTCACCTCTATGCCCATACTATCATCATACTTCGTACTCAACTAGCTGCACGTGAATCTATGCTTTGCCTGCTGCACCTGCTCCTGCACCTGCATTCAATCAATAAATATCTCCACATGGACGCATCATGTACCTCGCTGCACCACCGCTAGCCCTCCTTTTCCGCGCCTCACGAACATATACATACATACATACGAAAGTACATACATCCATACGAAAGTACATCCAGAGTACATCCAATCCTCCCTTCCTGCCGTGCCCAACCAAACTCACCCGGCGGGGTGGAATTTTCTCATGCAAGAGAAGCAATTAATGTGGGAATCCCTTCGTAGGATCAACTACCATTCCCTTCTTCACCGGCTCGAAAAACGCATGGACTTGGAAAAGGCCCAATCTCAAGGGAAGGAGAGCGCGCATTCCCCTGCTTCATGCCCTGCGAATCTACCTTTTTCGCATTTTATTCCTTGCATTTCACGCTGCATACATACCACACTCTACCCAGCTGTACTTACTGTAAGTTACCCGGCTGTACTTACTGTACTAATACTATACCCAGCTGTGCCCAGTCGTCTTGATCGAATGAGCCACACTACCAAAGTGCAAAGTACCAAAACCCTTTCACCTGATGGCTTTTTGCTGCCTTTCACCTGATGGCTTTTTGCTGCCTTTCACCTGATGGCTTTTTGCTGCGCTGTACATACAAGGAAGTCAGGTACCGCATGATGTTTTTTTTTTTTTTTTTGTTGAGGGGATGCTTTATTACGTATGCAAGGGTAAGGAGAGAGTGAGTAAGTAGAGTGAGCGAGCGAGAGAGAGAGAGAGAGAGAGAGAAAAAGCAACAGCCAGCCCCTCATTCATACTATCGCTAACAATCCTTTACCCAAGTGGTGACTAGGTCATAAGTATCACATCCCGACTGACTGGCCGACTCTTTTGACTCTCGTGTCGCAGCTGATATGTCGGTGAAGATATTCCCAACTAGCCGTCCTCGTACTTCGTAGCTGTTAGTTATAATATCCTTACGAAGTACCAGCCACTTCCAAGAATCCCTCGCCAGAGAAGTTGTGATCGTTTCCTTCGTTCCGGTTGATGGCTCGGGAGATTGGACGATTTGACTATTTGACTATTTGACTATTTGACTCTTTGACTCTTTGACTCTTTGACTCGTTGACCATCTCCCAAGTTATCTATTTATCTACAGTACCAAGTAGCATACATCCCACTTCAGGGATCCCTGGACATGGGAGATTCGCACGGTAGATCGCGCACTTTTTGTCTCACGCAAATGCGGCCTTATTGACGGCTTTCTATTTTCGTCCAAGTTTCATTAAGTTGATGATAATTCGTTATTTCATGCTATATGTTGCTCGCAAGTTATCAGTTGATTCGTTCAATCATTCACGAAGAATACATTTCCCAGCTGAATGCGCTTCGGTCCTTCTTTCTATCTTTCTGTCTTTCTTTCTTTCTTTCTTTCTTTCGTTCTTTCGTTCTTTCGTTCTTTCGTTCTTTCTTTCTTTCTTTCTTTCTTTCTTTCTTTCTTCCTTTCTTTCTTTCTTCAACCACGTTTCTTTTCCGATTGGCTGCCTGCACGTGCTTCGTCGGAATTAGTACTCTCAACACCTTCCCCTACCCCTACCCCTGCTCCATCAATAATCCCCTCGACCTCCGGGCCAGAGAATCGTTTTCTGGCCGTGGTAAACCATGTAACGGCTGCTACAAACATGATGACCCCGATGGCGGCCGATGTATAATTCATATTGTCGCTAGTAACGGGAGACACCGAGGGGAAATTGAACGTGATGCATGCGAAGAGAAGGTAGGCGAGCCCAACACCATTGACCAGCAATGAAACCACGGGCTGCATCGCCCATGGTCCGGTCAATTGTCGATGGCTGCCGTTGAAATAAGATATCAATCGAACTAGAAGCGGCATTGCGTAGGAAAGATAGAAGCCTTCGGTGGCAATCGCAATGACGGTATTGAACCCGGTGACAGTACCAAAATAGATACTGTTGAAAGCCATCTGAACGATAGTGCCGAGGAGAATTGCAACAACCGGGACTTTGTGCTTCGAGCTCACTTTGCTTATCTGTGAGGAAAAGGGTAGACCGCGGTCTCGCGCAAAGGCGTAAAGAGATCGAGAGCCTTCCGCAAGCAGCGCATTGGCCGATCCAACATTGATGACGACGATCATAGATGCAAGGAAACACGCCCCAACATGGCTATTGGTCGAGTCAAAGTAGATTTGAATGAGTGGTACCAAGGTCGCAGTATTTGCAACCTCGTCAATATCTCCGACGCAAAAGCAAACGGCGACCAGGAAGATGAAACCGGTGATGGCTCCAATATAGACGGATAGCACCATCGCACGAGGAGCCTCTTTGCTCGCATCCTTCAGCTCTTCTGTCATGTGCGATGGTGCATCGTCTGGAAGCGAACGTTAGAAACCGTTGGTGGAAGGTGATTCAAAAACAGTGAGACTTACAACAACACATGCCGAAAGCCGGTTGTAGTATCCCAATGATCCCCGCCATCGCGGTACCAAAGCCAGTAAAGTTCTGGAAATCCTTAAAGACAAAGGAAGCAGTTTGTTTGCTGGTGTTGCACGCAAGGATGGTTACAATGGTTACAATAAATGAGGCGATATTGAAGATCAGTGCTGCCTTGGAGACTCTGTCTAGGATCCTTGAACCCCAAAGGTTGATGAACGTGGCCAGCAGGGTTATCGAGTAGGCAACAAGAACAGTGTGCCACCGTTGAATTTCATACGTTGGGTTGACGAGATTGGCCTGTCCGAGGATGAAGTTGGCTCCTATGAAGCCATTCGTGGCTCCCATGGCAAGTATCCCTGCACCGCACCGCATTAGAAATTGCACACCAACAGTCATGAGATCGTTGGCCGTGTCACTGACCGATGATCATAAACCACCCTGTCAGATATGAAAACTGCCTTCGGATGCTTTTCGGCGATAGTATGTAGACCCAAGAGTACTGTCCACCGGCCACGGGATATTCTGAACACATCTCTGCCATCGAATATACCACGCAAAGGGATACGCAGCTGATGCCAATCCAGCCCCAGATCATCTAGATGTGACCCAGGTTAGCGATGTCGGGACCAGATCAACCAAGTCTTGTCATGCTTGACAAGGAGATGTCTCGGATGCGGTGAAACGTTCATGATGCTCACTCATGTCGTATCTCGAAGCTTCATACTCGACTGACTGATAGGGGAATTTAACACTTTCAGATGAAAGGTCACTCACTACCGGTGGTCCTCCAGCATGGACACCTGTAACAAGAACTCCACCGAGAGCACTCCAGCTGCACGTTCTCGTTAGAGTCCCATCTTGCCACGTTTTGATTTATTTATTTATTTATTTCTTCTGCCGCCGATCGAGGCCGGTGTTAGGAATAATCGCACGACATACCAGGTAACAATGGAGAACGAGAAGCCAATCATTCCAAGCAAACCGAACGAACGTTTGAGCTCTGCACGTATCAGTAGACGTTCGACTCATGGCCGAGGATTCCATGGGATGATAGGTTTTCGGTATCTGCAATGCACTGCGGTGGGAGGGAAGATGGATAGAAAAGCTGGAACATACCAGGGCGATAGCCCATCGTCTCCAATGCGTTATCTTCAGCCACATCGGGGGGAAAGACTTTCCCGGCATCTTCATTCATGATAGGACAATGTATGTATGTACTCGATCAATGACCACAGGGTTGGGATGGAACTGCTGGCTGGCACTGTAGATCAGGAAATGAAGGCACGCACGTATGATTGCGGATTGCACCAAAGTATTTATAAAAAGCTTCGAGAGCATACATTCGAGCAACCATCATAGATCCCTACCTTATTGGGGGTGGTCATTGACAGGTAAAAGATGCAAGTTGATATGCCTTATGCAACAATGAAGGAGGGTCGTATCAAGTGCCATGCTAGTTAGATTTGGATTTTTAACTCGCGGTCCATTATATGTGGACGGTACGTACTGCTTCTTAGTGGGGAGATACAAAGGCTGAAGCGGCTCGAGGAAATAAGTCGGACCATTTTCATGCTATCATTGTGCCCGTGGGTTGATTGTGTTTATCGCGGCCAGCACCAAGAGAGCTGGCTTTGCTCATGGATGAAATGCATGACTATCTATATCATTACCATCCTTACTTGTATAAGGCTGTCTTGGTCGTCGGAGAAACAGAGGATAAGGATAGGAAATGTGCATGAAGGAGAAGATGCTTCGTAGTTTGTGGAGATCGACGGCGTCGGGGACAATTCCTTGGCTGGTGAGATATCGGCAATCATGGGTGGATGGAGGGGTTCTTCAGGGGTTGGATAGTCTAATCGAACGCTGATTGGGGAACGGCAAAAGTAATATTTTAGGCTTATCAGTCGCCGTTCCATCTCTTACTCACGCCAACTACATCGATATCTCTCTCAATCTTTGCCGGGTTGTTCATGCCAAGTTGCCAGCCCGATTTTGGTTGTTCATCAGAACGTTCCTTATTACGTTTCTCCTTATGCTGTTTGCATGTATGCATGGCCCAGCATCTTGGTCAATGTTATCCTGCACAAATCGGATACCCTCCTCGACTGCTTCTAAATCTTCTAAGAATATACCACGAGTGCACTGCAGAGCAGCAATAACGTGGTCTGGTGCTGTGTGCGACAGCACAGTCCCTCCAAGGATCGAGGAGAACTCCCTTGCTGTCTCTCATTCGGCATTACGAAGAATATGATAGGTTTGAGAATGTGATAGAAGGAGGTAGTACGAGGGTAAAGTATTGATTGTTTTCAAACATTCGATAGGGACGGTGCATATGCCCGATCGATGAAGGCCGAGTCTCATGAACATCGACATCAAACAGTCAGAGACCAGAAGAAGACGTTCATGGGCGTGCGATGGTAGGCGACTCTCTCCCATCGATCCTCGAGGCAAGTGCCCATGAAGCTGCTTGACATTCGTATCAGCTTCGCAATAATGAATACAGCAGCTTTTGGAGGCAAACCAGCAACTTTTGGAGGCAAACCTGCAACTATTCGAGGCAAACCAGTGCCAGAGAATGTTCTGTTCACGGGACTCTTCTAGCCTTAGCAATTATTGATGATGCCTCTCGGCCCCACATGTTCTTCGCCGCGGGCATTCTTTCAGCAAACTTTTCTTCCGTCGGACATCCACATACGCAACGTCCAGCGCCTCTGTTTCTTTTTCTTTTCCTTTTCTTTTCTTTTTTCTTTTTTCTTTATTTTTTCTTTTCCTTTCCCCCTTTCTCTGTTCCATAAGGTATAAAGTGCGACCGACGGGAACCTGCACACCGCCTAGGATGCTGAGCTTCTACTCTGATCTTGGATTTCAAGCCATAATAATCCGATTTCCTGGTCTTGTCGCACTGATCTACAGCACGTCGTACGGAAAATTCATTCCAATGGAACACCCTTCCAGAAACTGCAAGATGCCCGCATGTGCTACCCCGGATTTTGTCCGCAGCCTTGTGCATGATCTCACCAAACAACGACTGACTTGTATGCTTGGCCCTGGTAATACACGACGTTGGTACATGCTGACTTCAATGGAAGTCATAAACAACCTCACCAAATGCGGTCATGGTCTTGGTCTGCAGTGGGCCGTCATAGATGAAAGCTTGGATGGAAACCTCACGCCGTGGTCCCCCGCAATATGATGAAGTTATGTGCCTCTTCCATACTGCTGCATAATCAGTTCTTGGCTGTTTGATACCAACTGGCTTAGAAAAGAGAAGGTACACCTACAAGCGGGTGCGTGTCCTTATAAGCATAAGCACCAGCATATTCATATTCGCATTCGCATTTGTATTCATTCATTGATGAATTGTAAAGTTTTGTTTCCTCGTGGTGAATATGAGATAGACTACCTCTCAAGTCGGCTCTTTCCATTGCCAATCGCCAAGCGCTTCTCACCAATTAGTTGCTTGGGCCATCTGGTTGGTTGTCGCCCTTTCCAACTCTTCTCAAGATGGAAGGACCCAATGACCCCAGTGTTTACAAACACATTCGCAAATCCTCAATTCCCACAATCGATGCCAATACAACGCCGGTCAATGATAACCATCAAAAGCTCTCGAGAAACTGCACGAGTCGGAGCGACGACCCCTCAATCAGAGATAAGGTTTATCTGTATGACGAAATCGATGACATAAAATTTGAATTGCAGGCCAAGGCTGTGGACAAGCACAGCAAGCGGAGACCGTCAATCTCATTCCTTTGGAGTTTGCTCTTTCACCGAAAACAATCGCGTCCAATTTATATTTCGTCTCGTCACCAAATCTTCAGCATGCCGGCACCGGAGGCCGTCACCGCGGACTCTGAATGCACTCGAAACATAGATATCTTAGCCAGCGGCAATGCAGCGTCTCTGCTTGATGGCCAGATTTCTGCTCGCCCCTACAATTGGCCTCATGATAGTTCTCTAGAGAAGTCAACCACTGCATTGGTGATTGTTGACATGCAAAAGGATTGTAAGTCTAGCTTACCACTTTCTTGCTGGAAAGTGCTGGCAGGAGCTCAGCAAACTCCAAATTTTTTGGTGTCGTGTCCAGATTCTATGGCTTCCATTTGCCTGAGCCAACCAAGCACTTCATGCCATGTTCACAAGACTTGCGGAGACTCAATGCACAATAGCATCGGATAATTCACTTCTGTAGTTGAAAGATATGGCAGTCATATTTAGCCGAAACAGCCATAGATTTTCTCAGATTAGGCATACATGCTAACCTATTATTTATAGTTGCGACAGATCAGGGTTACTTGGCACAACAAGGTATTGACAACAAGCCCATCATGGACATCATACCCAACATAACAAAGCTGCTCAACTCCTGTCGCACGGCAGGATTCCCCATTTACCATACGCGTGAAGGTCATCGGCCGGATCTATCCACTCTATCTAGTCGTGAGAGGTTCAGGAGCAAAAATAATGCCTCGACTCTGGGTATCGGTGACCTTGGACCACTGGGACGTCTCCTAATCCGAGGTGAGAAAGGTCACGAGATCATCGACGAATTGGCCCCTTTGGGCAACGAACAAATTATTGACAAGCCCGGCCGTAGCGCTTTCCAACATACCGAGTTTAGGCTAATGCTTAATATTAGAGGTATCAAAAATCTCATCATCTGCGGCGTTACTACGGATGTTTGTGTTACCAGCACCATGCGGGAGGCAAATGATAACAACTTCGACTGCGTCTTGGTGGAGGATGCATGTGCTGCAGGTGTAGGAACACTCCACAGTGCTGCCGTAGAATCGATCACAGAAGAAGGCGGTATATTTGGCGCAGTCACCACGGTCGCCAAAATTCAGGAGAAAATTGACCCAAAATTCTCATCGCCATCACAGGAGGTTTCTCAATCAAACATAAATCCAGTAGAGACTATCCTACGAGATAGTTCTCAGTACAGCAACGGTATATCTACCCAAGTCAAACCACCGTTTCCATCAAGATCCACATTACGAGCGCGTGGAAGATCAGCAGAATGTACTCCATCACTTGGCGGTACAGAACTTTCTCTCTTTGTAGAAAAAACCGCAGTCACAGATTTCATTGATGACGGCACCACGCAGCCGTTACGATACACGAGAGAACGCGCAGCACCAGATCCTCTCATCGGTCATAAACGCAGGGACCCACAAATACTCAAACGCGGCACGAGAGGCGTGGCGTACAATGTGCAGAAGTCGGGCGCGGAGCCTATCACTACCAAATATGGGACTAGCAAACTCATTCTCAATGTGTCCTCGAGCAGCGAAGACGATGATGAGGATGCGGGGGTAGAGTTGGAAGTGGAGTCATCTGATGAAGCTCCTGTTTCTGTACCGGTGAATGAAGCTGTGCAGGTGAAGAAAGCACATGCGAGTTTGCCTGTTCGCACTGCAGTGAGCTCGACTCAGGTCCCGGAGGTTTTGGAAAAGAGACTTAGGAGTGCAATGAAAGGGAATGAGAACGGGAACGGTAGTCAGGGAATTTTACCCAGTATGGGTGGCGGGAAGAGCACAGTGGTAGTAGTAGGGCAGAACCGGCCTCCTGTTGTGGCCGCTGCTGTGGCTGGTGTGGTGGGTAAGAGACGCATGAGGTCGAATAAGGAGAACGATACTTTAGAGCCGAGTGTGGGTCCCAGAACTGAGGCATCGGTATCACAAACTATTGTGCAGACAAGGGCAGCGAGTCAGGGACGGAGCGCTACTAGTGTGGGGGCGGGGAAAGAGCGGAGTGGAAGTGGGGGTGAGGGGGGCAGGAAGTGGGGATTTAAATCAGGGAGGTTGTCGTTCTCTGGGTAGCGTTCTGGGTACAACGGGTATATAGTTAGGGTGTATAGCCGGAGGAATCATTGTGTGGGTTACAGTAGGGTATTGGCTTCATGAGGAGCGAAGGATTCATATAGATTCCGCTTGGTAGATCTTGTGAAAGAGGAAAAGGGAGGGTGGGAGGTAGACTGATAGTGTGGTGGTTTTTTGTGTGTGTGAGAGAAAAGGCTGGGTTGGTATCGTGTTGTTTTGGTGTTCGTGTTGGTAAGTGGTGAAGCGGGTAGGTAGTTCTAGCATTTTTTGATCTGCTTGGAGTGAGTATGTGAGCAGACTTGCTGCGGATTCGGCGTATATGTTAGCAGATTCGTCGTGGGTTTTAAGAATTGATGATTATCGGATAATATTACATGATTATATTACATTATTGTGCCCATGGCGATCCTTTCTATATGCTTTGTTGTATTTGTGATTATTAAAGTTGATGTGGGTTGGATATTCAACTTGTGGTATATCATGGAGGAGATGTACTGCGTATAATCTAAGTCTAGAATAATCAGAGTTGGGCATCCTATTCCACCCAGGATTTTTTGAGCTCTAGGAATGGTATTCCAACCCAGCTAGCTTCTGCTAGATGGTACCCAGGAATTTGTGGAATAATCCGGAATACCCCGGGTGATTATCATATGATTGCACTAAAACATAGTTGAGGCTGACTTGGCTGAGTTTGAATTGCCTATTTAGGAAGTAATGACTTCCTGCTATACATATACAGTTCAGATGATAAGCTGTGAAAATTCGCAAGATTAAATAATCAAAGAAGCTAACAGAGGTTTTTTTCGGAGCTGTTCTCTCCTATTTATTAACATAAATGTCTTATAACGAGCCTCAATTGCCTCCTTATTGCACCTAACCTGGGTCGATTTTCGCTAATGTGCTATTATTACCTTCATCAGCGTATAAACGTATCAGAGAAGTACCTCAAGCATCTACTCAATCCCTATCCAATACTCCGGCAGGAAGCTAGTAAGAGACTACTTGATCGTCGGGCAGAAGCTTTAAAGCTTACTCAATTAGACGCTTTAATATAGAAGATCAGTATTATAGATTATTGCGTTGGAGAATAAATTATTAAAAAAGTATATCCTCATTTTTTCCTGATTGGGTATACCGCTTTTTCCACTTCTGCACCCAAATAAAACCTTAGGAGCAGTTATATCGGGCCAAAAGAAGGCATCTTTACCCAGGAAATCCTGGATTATTCCGCGGATTTTCTGGATGGTATTCCTATTCCTAGAAGTGCTTCTGGATGGTAATCCAGGGTGGATATCCAGAAAATTCCTGGATGTATTCCACTGGATGCCCAACTCTGAGAATTATATATTCCATTGGTTATGCTCGCCTCTTTTTCCTCAGTGAATATAGTATTAGTGAAAGATATGATAATACGCACACTTGTTTGAGATTTTGACTCACCATGAAAAATGACCACTTAACTTCTGCACATCGGCTTCGGTCAGTGTAACACCAAATACAAGCCCAAATTGTCACTTCTCTAGAAGTGGCGTCGCTTTTGGTGGATTGCTGGATTTGGATGAGGTTGAGGATGGGGATGGGGATGAGGACGGTGTGGTGGCAGGGGGACTGCCGTTGATGGTTGGGGGGGAATACGGCTCGCAGTTCACGATTAGAATAGTCTTGGGCCTGATGAGTTTAATAAGAATCGTGCATTTGAATGCCGCATCGTTGCCCTTAGGGGTTGAGTCGGTGGCTGGTGAGGTACCATGTGCTTGTTTGATCATATAGAGTTGAATAAAGCGCTGGCGGAAAAGCAGATTAGCTCTTGCAGGAGGTGCTTGTGATGGAAAGTCTCTGAAGTGGCGAGTATAATCTGGCCAAGCTTGCTCGAACTGCTTCAGTCCGGATAGCACATCGTCTTCACATTCGCAGGCGGAAACAATATTGTCTCCTAATTCCAGAGTCTTTACATCCAAGCAGTGAACGACGGATAGTCGGAGGTAATTGGTGGTCCTTTCACCAAAGAGGATAGGTATTGCAAAGTGGTAGGGCATCTCTCCGTTGAGAGCGATTTGCTTCGCCTTTGGAAAGAGAGCAGGTACGTGGGAACGGTTCACCTAGCTACGGGTCAAACTGGGCTACACACTCTTCGAAGGCAGAACGGGCCGTCTTCCAGCTGATTGCTAGCGCTGGCTCCGGCATGATACTATCTGTGTGCCAGCTATCATGGCCGGTCTTCCAGAATCAGATGTTGCTGCTACATCCGCCGCATATAGTTTCATTCGTACCTTTGGGTATATATAGGACGTCACTGTTGCTTCAATTATTTTCAACGGAGTGTTCAGTCACAGTTTATCGCGGATCTCGTCATAATCTTTACAAAATCAATTGAAAGACGGTGCAGCATATTCATTCGTGAGTCAAGTTCATAGTCTTCGAGGAATGCTCGGTACCAATACATGGGCTGAGCTGGTGCAAGTTTATTCGATGAGTTTGAAAACGGTTTGGTGGGTTAGTTTGGGATTGAGCTTGCTTGGCTTTTTCGCCGTGTTTGCGGAGAAGAGCCCAGAACTGAGGAAGGACCTGAACACAGAGTATGGTATTCAGGAAGAGAAGATTAAGACCACGTCAGAGTAATTCTGGACTGGAGATGAAGTAGAAATTGTTGAGATCCACAGTATTTTCTGAACTGAAAAGGGAAGACTTTCATAATAAATATTAACTATATAGAATTAAAATTCACATATAGTTTCATTGCCGGCTAGAATGGATATACACTCACCAGGTGTATGATGCAATATAGTTGATATTCAAGTAGCAATGGGGCAACTGATTTGGTTAGTATTAGAAGATGAGCTATATCTGATTGTTGAACTGGAAATAGAGCAATGGAAATCAGTTGGCCATTGGACCATCAATACAAAGAACCTCGCATTCGATTGTCCCATACGACTGGAAACAGTATATCACTATCAACTGATAACTCATTTAAACACACTGAGAAGATAATGATGAGCTTGCTACTACTTGAATTCAGTACACTTATTTACACTCACTTTCCTGTCCTCGTCAAAGAGTTGATCGATGGTTCTCAGACTGCTAAGACTAGTGTACCTGCATATAAGGTCACTAGGGGCGTTACCTAGGTTTTCGGATAGGATAGAATTTTCTTGCGTTGGTAAACGGGTAAAGTATTTAGGTAGTGGAAAAAGGGGGTGAGCTTTGGTTGGAGGTGGGGAAAGGACTGGTAGCGAGGGAGTATAAAATTTTCTCGGCTTCGAGAATGGAATCGAAAACTAATGTCGATGAGGTACCTCCATCCTCAAGTCACAAGCAGCAGACTACTTAACGGACCCATACCCATACCCGAGAACACACACAAGACAAGCGTCCAACCTACGCAAATACAGTATTCGATGGAGAAGAATTGATAAGTTGACGTTTCGTTCATTCCTATTTATTTCCCCATCCATCCATCCGTCCATGTGGATCAAATATAGCCCAAAGAAGAATGGAAATGAAAAGAGCTAATGTAAAAATCAACCGATAAATAAACCAGAATCAAAAACAGACTCGGAGGTATCTTTAACATATAGCCCATAGCACAGCAGATAGAAACAGCATATGGAAGCACGCAATCGGTGTATAATCTTCCCTTCCCCTCACAAACCAAGCCCCTTCTGCATCTACCACCTTGGATCATAAACCTGCTTTTTAATCCACCCCTCCAACGCCACATCCCCCCACTCCTCCCACTCCAACCAACTCTCCTCACTCACTCCACTAACACCCTCCCTCCTTGCAGTCTTCATAACCTCCCTTGCCACCCTAAGACTCGCGTCCCTGACCCTCTCAATCCTCGGATAAATCAATCCCAACATCAACTCTTCCTTATTCAAACACCCACTTAGCGCTTCCGCCGCCGTATAAACCATTAGATCCGTGACTCTCTCCGCCTTCGCCAAAATCGCACCCAGGCCCAACCCCGGGAACACATATACATTGTTTCCCTGATTCGGATAATATGTGGTGATGGAGGAATCCGCGTTCTTCATCGTAACTGGGGAGAACGGTGATCCAGAAGCGAAAATCACCGTCCCATCCGTCCAATGCACTGCCTGCTCAAACGTGCATTCCGCCTTCGTAAGCGGATTACTTAACGGGAAAAGAATTGGTCGTCTTCCCAAGCCGCCCGCATCAACCGAGACTTTCAGCGCGCGGACTACGGATTCGGTGAACACGCCAAAAGTGGCCGTGAGACCGATCAGTGCCGTTGGTTTTACGTACTCGATGACTTCTTCCAGCGTGCGGAATTGATGGCCGTTATTGTCGGCGCGGGCGAAGATTAGCTTGTGCGAGGCGAGTTTGTCACCACGATCGCGCGTGACGAGGCCTTTGGTGTCGACAAGCCAGAATTTCTCGCGTGCTTGTTGCTCGGAGAGGCCGCGTCGCGTGTAGTATTCCATGACTTGTTTGGCGACGCCAACGCCGGCGGAGCCGGCGCCCATGAATACTAGGCGTTGGTCTTCGATGGGAACGCCGGAGAGGTTTACAGCGCCGATGTAGCTGTGGGATTGTTAGCGTTGGGCTGTGAGGATGGGATGAGGGAGGGGGAATGAATTGTTTATCCAATTGCTTACCCTGCTAGTACGACAGCCCCAGTTCCTTGGATATCATCATTGAAACATTTCTCTTTCTTGTATCTGTCGAGGTACTTGAATGCCTTTTCGGATTCGAAATCTTCGAATTGCACAAGCATGTTTGGATACACTTCCTTAACAGCAGCCATGAATTCATCCATGAATTCTTGTTCAACTACAGGTGAAGGTCTCTTCATGCGTAAACCTAGGTATAAGGGATCACGAAGGTTCTCTTCATTTGCAGTACCGCAGTCAAGAACGATAGGAAGAGTTTTCTCTGGGTGGATACCAGCTGCACCTGTGTATAGAGCCAACTTGCCGATCTGGAGGGGTAGATGCGTTAGCCAAGAACTGGGGGATGAGACAACAGACTGGGGAACGAACCGAAATGCCAACTCCATTTACCCCAAGATCTCCCAAGCCAAGAATTCGGGATCCATCAGTGACTACACAGATGGAAGGGTCGGGGTATGGCCAATTCCTTAAGATTGTTGTCATGGATTTTCTCTGCTTGATTGAAATGTATAATGCTTCTGGTCTAGTGTATAAAGTTGAGTATTGAAGGCAGACATCTCCAATTGTTGGTGTGTATACGAGTGGCATAAGAGTAGCAATATTATCAATTAAAAGGCGATAGAAAAGGTCGGTGTTTTGGGATTTAATGGAGGAAAGGTAGAGGTATTTGTCGAGATTGGTGCCACGGCTATTGATCATTCGCATAGCTCGAATGCATTGGGTTTCCAGGCTCTCTAGGACGTGAGGAACAAGTCCGGTAAGGTTCTTGGTGATTCTTTCTTCGGGAGTAAAGGAGGTGCCTGAAGACAAGTTAGTCAGACTTTCTTGCAAAGCACATGGGGGCATCATGCCTTTATTCCACGCAGGTTCACGAAGAACCTGATATCCGCCAGCGGTAGTTTTGGGAACATATTCGGTTGTGGAGTCTTGCTTGATGGTTCCATAGTGGTCTTGGGCATAACCTTTCAGGTGATCAAGAGAGGACTGCTTCATGGCAGCTTCAATCGCCGCAATATCAATGCTTCCAAGAGGATTCATGCCTGTATTTCTTCGACTGGTCGAAATGGAAATTCTTTTGCTGATGGTGGTAGAAGATGAACGGCTTCCTACAGAATATGGAGAAGAAGAACGTGGAGAGAAAGAACGAGGAGTATTAGGAGTTCCAACTTCGGAACTGGAAGTGCTGTAATTATAAGAGGCCATTTGGGTTGGGGTTGAGGGTAAAATGGAAAGATTAGAGATATAGCGGGAGAGGGTCTTGGGAAATGTCAACATGATATGGGCTGTTGCTCCGAGCTACCTTTATGTGGACACACCTTGGAATCCCCTGTGAGTAGTCCAGGATGTTGCGGAGAGCGCTTCGAAATGGGAATATTTGAGGGGAATTTGTAACAGCATGCCTGCAAGTTTCGTTGGGGTTTCAATTCATCCGAAGGACATCGGACATACCTGGATGCTCGCACTGGCCGGGACGATGGAATTGACATGGTAACACAAAAGGGATGAACAGCAGGTCGACCAGTAAGAGGAAGAAGGAAATAAGTGTACCCGCTAATCGGGTCGCGGGATGTGGAGCAGCACTTACTGTGCAGTAAGTACGAGGTACTTAGGGTACCGGCTGACCCTTGGGAATCTTTGGAGGTTTCTGGGATGCACAAAGTAAACTGTGTGGGTAATGAAAGAGCCGGTATTACGGATGTCCGTACAGTGAATCGTGGGAAAGCTCACGATGGTTGCTGGTCGACGGTGATGGTGATGGTGGCGCTCAGGGGTGAGTGATCGCAAACCGATGGAAGCACACAATCCTACCAGTGCATCTGAGCTGGCATTGAGATTTCCAAGTACAGGCCCATCGTCGCAGCCTTGTGCATTCGATGTTCCTCCTTGGTAGAAAAGGCGTTGTTCGGTTGGAAGTGGGATGCAATCATTGATGAAGCGGAAAGGATGAAGATGTTGAGTCCCGAACGCAAATGCCATCCCACCCCTTCTCGCTTGTTAATTTCGGGTTTTGACAGATGTGGCCCAAAAAAGCAATTCAGCCTTGTCAGCCTTTTTCCCAACCCCAGTTTTACCCAATTCGGCAGGGGATGTCACGCGTTGTCGGCTTTTAGCCCAGGGTCATTTCCAATTCTTCCGTTCTTCTCCGACTCTTCGACTCCTTGGCCTCCGTTGCCCGTTGCCCGTTGCCCCTTGATATGTTTTCCTCTTACAGAGAGCTTCGTACAATGTCTTCTTCTTGCAGAGAGCTTCGTATAACTCAATGTCTTCGTTTGTGTTTCTCATCTGGTACGCTGGAATGGAGGTTCCTGAAACAGGACACAGCATGCTAGTGGTTTGGGTTGACGAGCAAATCAAATCGCTCCCCCTCAACAACCTCTGTTCTCCACGCTGCCGACCATTGGTATTGGTATACTGTGGTACGAAATACCTCAAAGTACCTACAGTAGTCGGCAGCAGGCAAGTGGAGATCGCCCGTTTTTAATCTATAAAAAGCAAAATCACCCAAGGCCTAATCGTCGGCGTTTAACTTACATCTTACGGCATCCAGCCACGGCGATATTGAAGACATTGAACACGAGATCAATTCAATTCTTTTGAGCGAAGTTAAAATGTTTCAAAAAGTGCGGTCCACATTGGATTCTATCCCGTGCCAATTTCCAATTCCCTTTTCCGTGGTGCTTCCAGAACGATGTCCTATGTGGTTCTTTTTCTCATCGGTTATTAAATTGTCATGCGCCTATATAAGTATGTTCTTGGGCATGACCATGTCAACGTTGGCACAGACACAAAATTGAGTCAAGCATTTCGCATATCTCATGCACTCCACGTTAGACTATTGAAAGACGATGAATCAACGAGTTGCCTCACTACGAGGTGCTTTAAAGATCGTCATCCTGCCGTGTATCAAGAATGTAAGCTTTCGTCGCAAGTCTTCCCTCAGATCCTACCCCATACAAATTATCCCAACATATAAAACCCTTGTTATGACAGGTGACAGGATGTGCATGTCCACCTATTGTTGGTGTTGGGATTTGTGGCGTCGAGGGCGCTCAAATCTCGATTTGTTGTGGAAAAGTATATGTGCGTACGTACACGCGGCGCATTGTCATCAAAGCCCTGCTTGAGCATATCGAGCTTGATGATTGCGATACAAATCCCCCCAACGACGTGCTCCAGATGGCGACTTATCTGCGAATGCAACACGTTCACTTCAGTCTTGCCCCCGAATGCATGCCATCATCATCTCATCGCTGCAAGAACTGAGCATCGCCGCCACCAAATAATACTTCGCCGGACTTCGGACTCGCGAACGAAAAAGAATAGGATCGGGGTTTCTCAAACGAGTTTCAGCCTTGCTTACTCCTATGGATGCATGTAGCGACAGGTTTGATAATCCTTGAGGCTCCGAAAATGATGACATGAAGAAGTAGGTTGGCACTACTCTACGAACACATACATGTTACTTCCCCAGGTGTCCGTCTCCCATTTCATTGTCGTACTACTGAGGTTAGGTTGAAGTTCTGGAATCGAAGTCATGTGATAACCACGTGACTTTGTTTCCATTGATTCAGCCAACCCAGAAGGTCGTTCGATTTCATTCGAGGCAGTCATACTCTCAGTCGCCTCTTCTATAAAATGGCAGAGAGGATACTACTTTTCAATGGCTATCCTCAAACATTCATAAGTTCTCTTTCATTATCATCACTTCCAATCTGAAGGCAGATTTCGACTATGAGTCTAGACAATGAGTCCAACGAAAGATGTTTCGATTTTGCAGCACAATACAACGATATCGTAATTTCCAATGTCTTGAATTTGAATTATTTCTTCGTCATACATGAACTTGATCAATCTGCTGCATATCATGAAAGTCTATCTATGGTTCGTTCCCATCGCTCTAGGGTGCGCCCAGGCTAGAAACTCCTTTACACTACCAATTCACACGTCCACAATATCCCCACAAGAGTGATAACGATGCCAAAGCTCCCAGAGCGATATATTCTCGTGCGATCAAGTCACAAGTTCCTATTAACCACCAAGAGTTCGATGGACCTTGACCCTTGAGGCTGCTCATCGCCGTGTGTTGATTGAAGCGATCTAACATTGAAAGAAAACCGATAATAACAAACATTGAAAGAAAACTGATAATAACAAAATTTTTTCCAACAATTATTCCCAATACATAGCCAACGTTCAAGTCGGAACACCACCGCAAGATTTTGGGGCAGTTATAGATCTTACGAGGCAGGCTCCATGCCATTGAGTTAATGGAAACAAATACTAACCTTCACAGATCTTCGCTCTTCTTGCCTGCTATAGATCGTAGTGCCAGCAAACATGCCACTTTACATATACATAATTCCACCGCTTCCAGTGCATGTCTCATAGAGGGAACCCGAACTTATACTCATCACGTCCTACTTTTCATCGCCGGATACGGAATCGAAGGCTTCGACACCCTCACTCTCCCATTCGCGAATTCATCCACAGGGAAACACCTTATCCTTTCGAACCAATCCTTTACCGAGTTGAAGTACTATCGGAGTTCATATGAGGATGGCATGGACTTTTTCGATGACGCACTGGGTTAAGTTCTGGAAAAGCATCTGTAAAAGAATTCAGCCCATGGCCGTGGACCGCAAGACTAGATAATCTCATCTCCCCATTCCGCACCATAGTAGAGAGCAACGCATTCGATGCCCACCAATTCACCCTTCAGCTCTCTCTCAATGATATCTCGCCCGGCCATCTGACATTTGGCTCATCCCCAGGTCCCCAAATCAACAGTACCCTCCATGCACTCTTTTCCGCCAACCCAAGGCCTGCACCATCGAAGCCCATTCGCTTCAACCCAACCCCCAACCTCACTCCTCCCAACCTCCAATCCCTCCATCATCTTCAACGCCTCCCTCACACACCATCCCATCTTATCCACTTGATGACCAGCCAGCTACCCATCCATCCATCATCGCCTCCCCCACCTCCCTCCCTCCCCCAAGCCATCCGCGCTCCCCTCCCCCTCCAACACAGCTCCTGCTCCTGCTCCCAAAACCTTCATATCCCCTACTCACAGGTCCCCCATCCCCCCAACATCATCGCTCAGACTGGCAACAGGACGATCCTGCTTAAAGGA
The DNA here is from genome assembly GCA_026225975.1 of Clarireedia hainanense. Classification (NCBI taxonomy): domain Eukaryota; kingdom Fungi; phylum Ascomycota; class Leotiomycetes; order Helotiales; family Rutstroemiaceae; genus Clarireedia; species Clarireedia hainanense. The sequence goes on from JANHAA010000025.1 coordinate 146,487, forward strand.
GAAGAAGAAGAAGAAGAATCCAGATTACAGAACGAGGATCCGGACGAAACCGTACTGCGCAAGGAAGGAATGAATGGAGAACAATCGGAGAAAGAGGTTGAGGAATGTGCTTGGTTTCCCTTGGTTGATGGAGAAGATACCGATACCGCCGATGCTGAGACGGGATTAGGAGGGGGATCGTGTGGATGATGGGAAGTGGAAGATGGGTGAATGAATGGGGGGATTTTGTTGTGTTAGGGAGGGCGGTTTTGAGGGGGTGGGGAGTCGAGGAGGGTTAGTTGTGAGTTTTGTTTTTTATTTTTTTTTTATTTTTTTGATTCTTCTCGGCGGGAGGTGTGTTTGTTGGTTGAAATCTTTTAACTTGATTGTGTGGTGAGAGAGACGGGGTAGACGGGATAGGATTGATGGTCTGGTTATGTATGGGTTTACGAATTCGGTTTAAGACGGATATATATATACATATACATATACGAGTTTGCAAAAACTTTGAGCGGCTGTGTCTTGCAGATGTGTGTGTGTGTGTGTGTGAATATTGGTCTACTAGAATTATAGGAAGGGAGCGGACGGATTTGAGGGATTGGGGGTTTGTGATGCTGAATGAATGAATGAATGGGTGAGTGAGTGAGTGTGTGAGTAGGTGCGTGTATTTATGTAACTGGGTATTTATTTACATATGTGCAGGGTGGAATTGGGATGAGGGGCGAGAAGAGAAGAGATGAGGGAGTTGGAGAATCAATGGATGGATGGGGGGATAGGGGCATGGTCATTGATAGATAGTGTTTAGTTCAGAGGGTCTTGAGTTGAGATAGGTAGATATGTATATAGATAGATAAATAGATAAATAGATAGATGACTTCTGACGTCTAATGCATGCATGCACTGACCCGCCATGATATCAGGTAGATAAATAGGCCAAAAACTGATGAAATAGATAGAACGGAAAGTAGAAGCAGAAGGACTAGTTTAATTTGTATATATCCCATATAAATCTAGGTTTCTGGTCAATCACCATCCAGTAGAGTGTTCTATGCATTGCGCGCGAGGTTTGTGACGAGAACGCATGGGATTGTCTTGTTTGCTAAGTAGGCACGGTGTGAGTTCTGCTAGAGGTTTTTTTTAAAGGTGATAGTCGAGGGATTGTCGGTGTGGTGTGGTGTGGTTGTTTTACGTATTGATTGGGTGTGCTGGAGGGTGTATACGGTGTTTGGGGAGGTGGGCTGTCGGGTGGGTAGAAGGAAGGGGGGATTGGGAGGGAGAAAGGAAGATTGAGAAGGAGAGAAGGAGATTGAGGAAGTAAGGGAGTGAGGGAGTGAGGGAGTGACGGACAGGGGGAATGAGGGAGATTGACAGGGAGAGAGGGAGGTTGAGGGAGAGACCTGGAGTGAATGAGAGACCTGGAGTGAGTATATGTCGAAGTGAAGTTAAACGGTGTAGGAAGACATGCTCGGTTTGAAGGAGACGGAGGAATTGTAAGGTGTACGTGAAGATGAGGATCAGGTGGCCGTACGATATGTATGTAGTATGAAACGAAGCCACTTGTATAGACAGCTAGCGTATAAGCCGCGTAAGTGCAGAAGGCCGAGCTGTCGTCTGGAGTACTGTAAGATATTACTAGGCAGCATTTTACAGGGAGTAGATAGTAGGAATCTATCGGCGAAGTAGGTAGTGCCGCGCCGGTGGGTTGAGTAAGAGTGGTATTGTAGCGTGCTTGATAATTGGGGTGGAGATTTGGGATAGAACTAATGTAAGATGGTTGTCGGGAAATTATCAGTTGGTGTAGATGATGGCTTGGGCTAGCTAGGTGTCTGGGAAGGAGAAGCAGGGAAAGTATGTCGGTCTAGAACGGGATGCCAGTCTGGAATGGGATGTCGCTTGGTAGATAACGGTATTTATGCTTGGGAAGGCTAACGGGAACTGAGATAACGATAGAGGTAGTATTATAGAGTCGCAGAAGACTAGCTTGGGTATAGTCTGGCCATAGTATCTGGTACTTTCGGCAGAGTAGTAGATACGTCGTATGTCGTATGTACTGCATACAGCTGAGCCACGAGAATATATTGGATGAAGAGATAGTTGATAGCTCTGTGATGAAAGTAAGATCTTACATGACAGCACGTGCGGTCAAGTGGATGATACATGTGTGTATCTAGTGGCTAATGCTTATAACGACAGTAAGGTTCTTGATTGAAACCCCCTGCTGTGAGACAGTAGTAGGCAACATCATATTGTCACTTACTGCTCAGTAAGTAACTGTCTGGGCGTCGGTAAGCTATATATATACGCAGCATACGATACATGATATCAATGCACGAAAGTATGGCGCAAGTTACAATGACTGAGAAAGCAAGAGCGAAAGCGAGACACCTATAGTTCTACTTCGGATGGTGGGCTCAGCTGCGGAATTAGGAAGATTGATGCGATTACCTTTCCGGCCATGCCAACGGAGATGAAGAGCTATAGGCCAGTTACTTATGTAGGTCCCTTGCTAGTGGAAGACGTCTGTACTGTATGAGTAGGCAACGAGCAATCGATTATTTCGTGGTGGCTGTTGCGGATTACCTGATGGAGCAATGCAACAATGCCACAATGCAACTGTTGTTCGTAGACTGCCGATCTGGCACGTCTGGGTATCCATGGCGCGTGTGATAAAACAAACGACACAAGAGAAGTATCTGCAGTGAGACGAGAGATGACAAATTTATGTAAAAGGAATATAAAAAGCAAAAGGCCATGCGTAGTTTAAGATTAATGAAGAGGAAAATCCATTCCGCACTTGGATGAGGTTCAAAATGCTGGAGCCTAGTTCGGGGGGAGGGAGGCGAGAGGCGAGAAGCGAGCGGCGAGCGGCGGCGTGAAGAAAAAGGAAATGGGCGTGAGAGGCACGAGGGATAGGACGAAAGGTAGCCGCCTGGTCGGGGTTGAGAGGAAAGAGGTGAGTTTGGGGTGGAGGATGTGGATTTGGATTTGGATTTGGATTTGGTGGAGGGTAGGATTTTGACAACGAAGTACTGAGCACTGTGTAGGCAGGGGAATAGGGGAATAGGGGAATAGACATGAGACGGGAATGGGATAGGAATGGAACAGGAATGGAACAGCAATGGACAAGCGTGAATGAGAAGAATGCGACAAGTAAGACTTACAGAAGAATGCGACAAGTAAGACTTACACATTCTTTACCGCAAGTTACCAGCTGGAAGGATACGTCCTCCCGGAAGCCAGGTACAGGTCGGATTGACGATCCGGGGAAATGAGCAAGTACGAAGTAAACAGCGACTGGAGGTAAACATGACATGCACATGCACACATCGACAATCAATAGCCAAGCAATTGACAGCTTCCTGCTTCCTGCTTCCTTGCTTCCTTGCTTCTTTGCCTTGCTCCCTTCACCTTACGTCCTGCAGTCCTTCACCTTACGTCCTGCAGTCCTTCACCTTACGTCCTGCAGTCCTTCAACCCGAGACCAAGACATATATCTCAATTGCCTTTCCTTGTGAGCGGGGAAACGGGCGGGAGTCCTGTGTTGGAAAAAAGTGCTCCCGTTATTAGGTAAGCAGTTTCACCAACAACACCGAGCCAATCACATCTGCGCAATCGCTTGAATCCCTTTTAGCCATCCAATCGACCACTTCTTCTTCCAGGCAGCCATTATTCTGCTACTGCTCTGACTGGCCACAGCAAATAGGCACCCGAATAATTGCTTAGCTCGAGTCTCTCTCGCTCATCCCTGTTACATAATATCTCGACCCGGCGGAAGAAAGAAGAGGAGGAGAGTAAGAAGGCGTGAGGAGAAAGAAGCAATGAAAGAGAGATGGATGATGACTACGGCGACTCACTTGATACGGGATTCACTTCTTCACCTACCGATTTCGCTGTTGATCCATTCTTCTTCTTCTTCTTCTTCTCCTTCTCCTTCAATTTATCCTCTCATTGATAATTCTTACTTGATACGCGCGGCACCGCCATAATTCACTTGACGCCCTATCTCACCTTTCCACCGCGCTGGGACCAATCGATTGGAATGAGTTGTGTCAGCACGCGTTAAATCACAGCATCGACATCCAACATCAACATCCAACTTCAACATCGCCATTAATACCAAACCCATTGTCTCTCTCAACACCCATCACAACCACTACCGCCGCCGCCGCCACCATGGATCTCTTCAGTATGCCCACAACGGCGTTTCAGAGGCGGCTGACCAAAATGTATACCGACACCAAGAATATTTACGATTTTGTCAAAGAACCAGTCAAAAATGCTGAAGATCCCGAACTTCAATCATTACATCGTAAATTGCGAATTCAGCAAAATCGCCTGGTATCATGGGGTTTAGAATGGTCCGATCCAACACAGTCACCTGATATCGATGAATCCATATCGCAAGCTGGACTTAGTGAACTAGTGGGGAGTGTCATGACTACCATCAAAGAAATTTTAGCTGAGGCTGAACCATTATGGCAATCTTCCAAGAGATTACCAGATGAACGTCCGTCGGAAAAGTCGGGCGACAAGAAAGTTCCCTTAATACAATGGGATAAATCGAGGTTTGAGGATCTCATTCGAGATTTGACCATGTCGATCGATACTTTATACGATTTATCCAAGACTCGACAGTCGGCCAGGGCAAAGGGCCTAGGTGCCAAGGCTTCAGAAGCTTCAAGTTCGAGGCAGAAGGTACCACTACTCGAAGAGAGACAGTTCGAATCGACGAGAATGTCAACTCCTCAACAAATCGATCCAGCTACGCTCATTTGGCCAAAGGATTTGATGTTTTCATCCCATGGCCGGACGAAAACAGCGAATGAGTCCCGACAAATCGTCTTCATGAGGAGGCCAGTTACCTCCTCTGATCTGAGAGCCACCATTGGGCAACCGCCACCTCCCGTGCCTATCCTTTTGGAATACGCCCCTTACGATCCAATATACTCCATCACCGGTATCACGCCATCCTTGACTCGATTTGAGAAACTATTCGCTGGACTGTCGCAAGCGTACTTTTCTACGAATAAACTACTGGTCGGTTTGCTTCGTCTGATTGGATATTATGAAGAAGCAGATAACTCAAGGTTTTGTCTTTTATTTGCACTGCCAACCAACTTTGGCCCTGTGGATATCGAAAGTCCCAGTATGCAGATGCCTATGGTGAATACTCTGTCAGAACTCCTCATAAGCCCCGCCTACGAGCCCAGTTTGGAGGTTAAGTACCGGTTGGCCTACAATCTAGCCAACGCAGTATTCGATTTACATGCCAAGGGGATTGTTCATGGCAATCTTCTATCTTCCAATGTTCTCTTTATCGAACACCCTTCGTCTCGGCAACCCGTCGATCTGACACAAATTAATATGCGACATCCTTACTTGGGTTCTTATGATCTCTTTTCAGACAATGCAACAGATGGATCCGACTCGAGTCTGGCTAAATCAAGCCTGTTATATCGGCATTCGCTCGATCCACGAATCACCAGCTACACCAACTTGACGACCGAAAGCAAATCGTTGGACCTGTACGGTCTTGCGATGATCCTTCTTGAAATTGGTTTATGGAGTTCTTTATCAGAGCTTTTCCCAAGAGCCACCACTGTTCCCTCAAACCCCGTCGATGTACTAAAACATCTTGCATCTAGATGTGGTAGTATCTATGTCAAGGCAGTCCAAGCATGTTGGCGAGCACCAGAAGCCGAACTCTCGAGACAAGCAAGACCCGATGTCATGCATCAAAAGGTCTTCTGGAGTGTTTCCAAAGCTCTTGATGCATGCTGTGCAATTGATGAGGTTTCAGACTCTGATGACAATTCAGAGGGTGATAATGAGGCCCCAATAGTAGAAGCAACACCACTGAAGTTGGAGATTCCAACATCATACAGGAGAGAACCAAAGATTGAACTGAGTGGTGGGCAAGAAGCGGAGGTTGGCTGGCTGGAACGACCAGCACAGCGGGAACAATCTCCCGAGAAAATAATCACGAATTGGTCCGAGAAACCATCCTATGGTAAGTGCGCTCTTTCGATCTCCATTTTGCATACTAATTATACTCCTAATGCAGTCGAGGCTGTCCAGACCACTGTCCAAACCAAGCCCCCCAAGCCTAAGCTGAAGACCTTCCCCGCTATCCGTATCAGTCAAGAGCATCTTAACTTTTGGCACACAAATATCATGCCCCATATTAACCACGTCCTTCGCGGCTTTTACAAGAAATACCCCGAATCGGTCGAGATATCACTCGAGTCTGTTGGCGAAACTTCTGCACAGACAAAACCTACCATCCTCGTCATTTGCACAAGTGTTAACAAAGTTCGCAGCATTTTGAAGAAGAGTCTCGTTTACGATAAGGCTGTATATGGATTGAAGGTGTGCCGTGGAAAGGTAGTCAGATCAAGGAAGGATGGGGTGAAACGAAGCATGGCACATGGTGATGGAACAGAAGCGAGAAATATCGAACATCAAGAACGTCCACACAATGGTGCTAGCATTGGCGCTTTTATTAACAATCATCATTTACCGCCTGTGTCATTAGGGGGTGTCATCACAATCGATGATAAACCATACGGGATGTCCGTTCATCATATGCTCGACGATCCATCTGATGACGAAGAACCTTCCCCACCACCGCAAACCCGTCCATCGGGACCCATTCTCCGTTCCTCCGCTCGTCCCCAATACCTCGAAATGCCAGATCTCTCACATTCCGAAACATCCTATTACTCTAGTGGTGAAGAAGAATACATGTACACCCTTTCGGATTATTCCTCCTCATCCTCCTTCTCCGACTCGAACGAATCTGCCTACCCCTCCGAAGACGAAGATGACTCCGACGCCGAGTTCCCAACACTGGAACCAGGCGATACCCCACCGATCCCGCCTTCCCCATCCAACGTCCACAATTATCCCATCACCCAACCAGCCATGGATGACATCGATCCCGAATTCTATCCCGACCCAGAAACTCGTGACGAAGACCATCTCGATTCTTTCCTGCTCGGAAGTATATACACCACTTCTGGAATTAAGCGGCTAACACATGAAAACCTGACTCATGAGATAGACTGGGCCCTCTTCTCTTTCCTTCCCGAACGCGAACCCCATCCTTCTTCTTCTCCTGCCTCCTCTACTACCATCTCAGGCATCGTCCCATTAACGCATCTTCCCGACCTCCCCGTCAAATGCAAAGCCCGCACAAGCGGCACACAAACCGGACGTATCCTCCCCGCCATGTCAAGCCTTAAGATCTACGGACGGAAAACTCCAAGTGTAAGCTGGCAAGTCGCGGGCCGCATCGGTCTCCCTGGTGATAGCGGGGCATGGGTTGTAGAGCGAGATGGAGGAAGGGTCGCAGGAAGTGTGCTGGCTTGGAGTGAGAGGAAATGTGTGGGGTATATTTGTCCAATGTGGGTTACGATTTTGGATATTGCGGAGATGGTGAAGCCGAAAAGAGGGATTGGGTTTTTGGGAGCAGGAGAAGGGGAGTTGATTTGGAGTAAGGGGGTTGAGAAAGGGGCGAGGAAGGAGGTGGATGTGAAGGATTGGGCGAAGGTGGGTGGGGAGTTTGATGATGATGATTTTGAGATTGATGTTCCTGTTCATGCCTCTGGTGAAGGCCTGGGTGGCGATGCGGCGAGCGATACCTTGTCGTTGACGGGTGATGATATTGAAGAGAGAATCGACAGAATTGTAGGATTTAAAACGGATGATGTAGCGTTATCGTCGGAAGAAGAAGATGAAGCTGATGATGAGGGTGAATTTGGATGTGGATATAGTGGATTTGGATACCACTACGATGACAACGAAGAAGGAGATGGAAAAGAGGAGGAGGAGGGGGAACCAGTTCTAGCATTAACAATAAACGAAGCATCGAAGAGAGAGAACAAGCTTGGCGGCGTGAGGAATTTAAGTGGAGAAAACAGTCTGGTCGAGGGGCTGAAGGGACTGAGAATTGACGGGGGAGTTGTTGAGGGAAGTGCTGCGGGGTTTGCAATTAAGGATGTGGGGGAAGCGAGGATAAAGACGCGGTCAGGTACGAGTGGGAGAGGTAGTGTGGGTTCAAGGAGGAGTTTTGGTAGTGCGGGGAGTATGGGGAGTATGGGTGCTGCTGGAGTAGGGACGAGAGTGGGTGTTAGGAGCTCGGCGTAGGGGTTTGGTGGTTTAATAGCCGGTAGAAGGGAGGGAGTTGAAGAGGAGAAGGACAATAGGGAATGTAGTATTGGGTGTAGAGGATGAAGAGGAAGAAAAATTCTTGTCTATATTTGCTTATATCCATTATTTCATTTGACTGGTTGATGATCTGGGGTCAACTGGGCTGGGTTGAAAAACATAAATCTCTAATCTATGGCTTTAGTGTAGGACGACTTGGAGATAAAGACTAGGATGCAACGAAATAATATATTCTCTCTCTCTCTCTCTCTCTCTGTTTACTTCACTACGTACTTTTGTTCCTTCATTTCGTGGTTCTTATCATTGCTGTAGTATCTACTACATCACTATTCATTACTATACCCATTTCTCCCCCATTTCTTTCTTTCTTTCTCTCTTTCTTCTTCTTCTCCTTCTCCATCCACTCTCCTTGTTTTTATTCTCATATAAATCCTCTCTCTCATTCCTCTCATCCACTTTCATCCCAAACAACTCAATCATCCCCCACCACTCCAAATACCAAACCTACTGTACCCTCCTTCCTTCCTTCCTTCCTTCCTCTACAATACAATGAAATACTTACATACATGTATAACCGTGTTGAATTGAGTTGAGTGGAGTTGAATTGAAAGATTCCCCCCCCCCCCCGCAAACCTTAAAATGTATCTGCGTGTATCCACATCCACATCTACATCTACATACAAGTACTATGAAACCAAATATAAGCCCAAAGCCCAGATTGTCACTTCTCCAGAAGTGGCGTGCGTCACTTTTGTGGTTTCGCAAGTACTGACTGACTGATTGATGACTGAGTGAGTGAGTGAGTGAGTGAGTGGGTGAGTGAGTCGAAGAGATAGTGCGCTGATGATGAATAACATGAAATACATACATACAGACAAATGAGCAGAATCAGTTTCAGTTTCAGTTTCGTTTTAATTGTATTTTCTCGGGAATTACAACTTGAACCATCTTCTTCATTCATTTTGATCTATATTACTTACTCGTCCATGTATTGCTGTATTATATCAACTGATGATACATGATATGATATCACTAGCAGCAGATCCACATCTCAGCAAGCAAACATCTAGCAGATATATCCATCACATCTAACCCCTCCGCCCCATCCACTTCAACCCCAAAGCCCCCACCACCTAACCAACATCTCACTTCCTCCGCATTTTACATCCTCTCCACAGGACTCAATCCCAACAGCCTCATGCCATTCCACAACACCCCCCTTGCCGCATCATAAAGCGCCATTCTTGCCTTCATAATCTCTCTCTCACTGCCCACAATCCTGAGATGATCATAACTCGAACTCAAACTATGCGTCATCTTAAACAGATACGTCAGGATCGTCGTCGGCTCTAGCGTCTTTAGTGTATTCTGCACCACATCTGGGTACTGCGAGAGCATCCTGATGAGATTTTGAGCGTGGGGTTCAGTTAAGAGTGAGAGGTCTGCGGAGGCGATTTCGTCTTCGGAGAGCGCGGCTTTGCGGTGAATGGAGCAGAGACGGGCGTGTGCGTATTGCAGGTAGGGACCAGTGTCGCCTTCGAAGGAGGTCATGGCGTCCATGTTGAAGGTGTAGTTGTTGATTCTATGAGCGTTAGTAAATAGTACAAGCTAAACTTAGAGGGAGAGAACTGGAATTCTAAATCTGCGGGTGGAACAAATCTTACCGTTTTCCACTCATATCCTGGACCATGACTGAACTGATACCAAGAATATCAGCTGTTGCCAATGGATCGGCGACCTGTTCGTATTTCGACTCGTTCTTCCTCATGACCTCATGCATCTTCTCGCCCACATCTCTCAAGATATCATCCAAGAACTTGACCGTTCCTCGACGAGTACTCATTCCCAATACCAAACCGAAGTTGATGTGTTGACATTTGGCGCGGAGATCCTTGTAGCCGATCAATTCGACAATCTTGAATAATTGTTGCAAGTGAAGCTCTTGGTCCGAAGCTACGACGTAGATCATGTGATCAAAATGATACTTGTCTTCACGTTGTAACAGTTCACTAATATCTCGAGTGAGATACAGTGCAGTGCCATCCTTTCTCTTTACGATAGCCTTGCCTAGACCCTTGCCAATCTTTCCTGGAACGTGTTTGGTGAAGTCAACGATCATAGCACCTTGCGATTCTTCCGCAATACCCATTTCCTCCATCTTCTTTGCTGTGCTGTCCATTCGTTCTTGTTTGACCTGGGATTCTCCAGAGTACTCATCGAAGTGAATGTTCAGTCGAGCGTAAGTTTCCCTGTATCTTTTGATACTCAGATCACGGAATCGAGACCATTGTGCGATTGCCTTCTCGTCATTTTCCGTCATGGCTTTGAAGTATCGACGAGCGCGTTCGTCCACGCCCTCATTTCTAAGTTCCGACGCATCTTTCCCCTCTGCTTCCAAAGTCTTGATTTGTTCTTGTTCGGCGCCCATATCTTGATTGATCTTGACATAAATTTCGAACAAATGATTGATAGGATCTGCCAGTAAAGCCTCCTCGTTCCCGTACTTTTCATATCCCAAGGCCAACAGTCCGTATTGCTTGCCCCAGTCACCAAGATAATTGATTCGAATAACATCCCATCCAGCTCCATCGTAAAGATTCGACAAGAAACCTCCAATAATTGTACTTCGAAGATGGCCGGCGTGGAAGGGTTTGGCGATGTTTGGGGAGGAAAATTCGACAATGATTCTCTTTTGTCCCTTGGAAGGATCTTGAGGGTCTTTCAACCCTAGATTTTTGTTTTGACCAAAAGTGTGTTTGCGCTGGAGGACAGAAGGAATCAAGAGTTGCGCGAGTTTGTCGACTTTGAAGAAGAATTGGAGATAGGGACCATTGACGGTTGGTTTGTGAACAAGAGGCGATTCAGGGAACTGTTGGTCAGCAGAAGTTAGGAATCAATTATGAGCATTACAGGTTGCGGAAAGGATACCTTTGCAGCCCACTCCTCTGCCAACTCGTTTGGCTTCTTGCCCTTAACTCGCAGAGCAGGTATAGGGAGAACCAAGTCGCCCTTATCCAAAGTGTTTGTCCATTGCAAGGAAGGATAGATTATGGCAGAGTCTACGCCAGTAACATCGGCGAGAATAGAGGTAAGATGCGCTCGATACACATCGGTTGGATTACAGTCGGGGTAACAACCAGGATATGTTGGTAGAGGTTCGGACAGGTCTAAAGCTTTAAGCTTCTCCTCCAGGAAGTTGGATGATACGTCGCTAGTTGTTGCTGCCATTTTGAAATGTTGTGTGGTAGAAAATGTGCGAAAAGAATTGTAGAAGCGGGGTGTTTTTGCAGTCAATCGAGGGGTAGTTTTGATCGAAGCGGGTACCTGTAGGAATCTTAGGCAAGGCTGTGCACCTGCATGCGCTGAACGTTTCAATAGGAAATAGAGGGAAAAGGTGAAGCTCATAAATATGAGATGGATGAATTGCGAGAGAATGAAGATATACTTCTTCTTTTCTGCTCACTTCTTAGGGCTAGAGGGGCTGGGTCATTGGTTGAAACGAGGAGTACAATGTTCGATTGTGACTCAAAGGGAACAAAATTTTGCTGAGGCTGGTGAGACGGTTCATCTCTGTGGTTGTGGGTGGCTGATGGATGGTGATTGTGGTTGGTACCTGTGGCTGTGTTTTGGTGCCTTGATGTTTCAGCCCTGAGTATCACAACAAAGCCTGAGTTATAGGGATCCGTTGATTCTGCCACACATAAATCACGTGCCGTGATCGAGATGTGGTTCACCGCCTTCATTTTGGAGCATATGCTCTTGAAATTACACTCGATGTTACTGTTACTTCCACTACCTTTTCCTTTCCAACTGCAACGCGTCTTAGTGCTGAAGCTTCTTGACACTATACATAACATTGAGCTCAAGTGAGCTCGAAGCGCGACCCAACTATGACGCGTCTTGATCATATATTGGCGGGTGCGGGACGACGAGCCCTTGGCTCAGGTTGGGGATTATCTTTGCTGGCAAAGCCATCCTACAAGAGAAGTCGGAGTGTTCTCAAAAGATTCTAGAGGAAACAGTATATGCCCGCTGTGTTACTAGTTACACCAAATGTCTGGGAAATTCTGTTGAGAAATGTAGTTGTTCCTCGATTTTGATGTTGTTCTCTTTGTTCCCGATATTCACATCTCGTCCAACCGCCCTGATCATATTTCGTCCTCTTCCTTTCTTCTCCTGGAATCTCTAATGTCTCTTTCTTTTTCTATTCTTCTCAGATGGCTTCTTTGTTGATCTCTGTCAAAGACTATCAAAGTCAAAGTCCATCTCGGAATGGATCACGTCTTGTCTTTTACATACACAGCACTTTCATAAAAATAATATTCATTATTTAATATTTCTACAGAAAGATTGTCTGAGCAACAGTACCTGATAGAATGCTCTTTTTCAACGCCTTTTTGCAGATCATATGAAATGTCTGCTTCAAAGTTGCCTCTCCATTGTCCTTGATACCTTCTCCAGTTATCTAATAACACCGAAACGCAACCAAGCCACCCAAAAAACAACAAAAACCAAAAAAACAACAAAAACCAAAAAACCGAAACAAACGAAAAAACCAAAACAAACGAAAACATGGTATGTACTTTCGTGAGAAAGAAGTCTAATGACCTGTACCATATAGGAAATCCTTGATCCAAAACAGACGACCCATCCCATATTCCCAAAAGTCAAATAATAATACTGTAACTTGCAGACGCACTACCCCGCAGCTTGGGACTCGGCACCCGAACATAGTCTTCAACTCCATCTAATGAGCTGGAGCAGGAACGTCCTGTCCGTCATCGCGAAGCATACGGATGAAGGCTCGTTCTTGGGAATCTATTCATGTTAGTTACATGCACTTCCAAAATGCCTTTTGTTGACTCACTGGGTCGAGAATAGTTTGGACCAGAGTCTTCCACGACGATCGAACGGGTATCCACCTGCTCATCGCATACAACCGCACCATCTGGACCAGATTCTGGAGAATAGTCCATTCTCATCAAGCTGACTCTTAGACGATATCGGCCGGGGTGGTGAATCACAAGATCTGGGAAGAAAAAGTATGCTTGATCGCGAACGCCTCGGGATCTGGATTGAGCGATTGGATGCGCTGAGTCTGCCATCTTCCCATCCATCTGATCATACAGAACTTCGCCGCTGGAGTAATGGAGTAAGGTCACAACGGTCCAATATCCCGCAAGATGCTCATAAAGGTCGTGCTCACTGGCGAGACAAATGACAAGTGGGGGATAGAGGACAGCCCCGGGGCGAGCTCGTGCCGGAGGTTGAACCGCAATTGCCAACATTGTGATTAGATAAGATATTGCTGCTTTAGTCTCGTGGAAAGAGACTTTTTATGATGGAGGATTAGAGATAGTTTCTAAACTAGTGGCGGGGCAGCAACTTTCGAATGGTGATATTTAGATTCTATTCTCAAATCTTATTGCCTAGTCAGTGGTTGAACAATTTTGAGGTATGAAAACTCGCATACGAGAGTCCAAGGTATGTGAAGCTGGATGCAATACCTATGAAGCGAAGATGGTTGATTGTGGTCGAGGAAACTCTCCTGTTGTGAAATTCGAAGATGTATTCAAAGCCGGATGATTCGGGTGGTGATGATGTGATGCTGATGTTGATGATAGACTTCATAGGAACGTGGATGAGAAACGCTCCTTATATCTTCATTTCTCCATCATTCGCAGAAGCAACGTGAGGCTGATTCACCCAAGGGAGTTTCCAGGATGACAACATTCGTTCTTCAATTCCGACAATTGAGAATAAGATCTTGGGTGGACAATTCTGCTCGCGGGTCGACATCCGCTTTTGTTCGATGACCAGTCACAGCATTAACTTTGAGAAAAGGTTCAGCGCTGACCCACAGGTTAGAACTATGATAACCTGATTCCCTCACGGGAAATTCCTTCAAGTGCCATTTTATTTTATTTTCTTTTAACTCTCGGACTATTCTTTCAAGGATGTAAGGGCTGTCCACGCGCATCATGTGTGTGTTTTAGAAAGGGGATGCCACAAAATAGGCTGGTTCTTTTCGGCAATCTATGAAACACAAAGATCTAGTGGACACCTAGATACCATACATTTGACCCAAACCCAAGAGAGCGGTTCCAATGGCATTTGTGTCGCAAACCCTGCCAAATCGGTTTGCTACAGCAGTGATGGACAGGGGGTCTGCGGGGCATCTCTCGGTTCGTGTGCTGACATTTCGACTAGGAGAGAATGATATCTTATCGGGATTATACTTTGCGGAATCCATAGGATTTCTTACTTCGTGGCTCCGACTGTGAATTCGTCGGCTCCACAGTCCATTCTCTAGTCAGTGCTGGGCCGAAGCCTTTATCTTACAGCAGATCGGATCACATTTTGACAGAAGACGGACTAAGTGGTTAGCATACCTTTTCTTCAACTCCATCGCCCTTCTACTTACATGAAAGAATTCTAGCTCTTCCTCTGTCGAAGGATTTGGGAGATTAGTGCTGATTTGGGCACAAGATTTCGTGGCTGATCACCTTAACCGATGTAGGAATATCCCTGTAAGACTGCTTAGATCAAGATATGTGGGTATGAGATCGTGTTAAAATACCCCTGATGACCTGAAATCCTCTTACCGCGGAGTAGGTGATTGGTCTCAGCTAGGATTAATTTTGGGGCCCGTCCGGCCTCTGGAGCAAACTCTTGGGATTTCGGATTTATTTACATTATGAAATACCCCTACTTCGTACGTACCTTCCGTACAATACCATACTTTCTTTCCCTCGTATCAAATCTAGTAGCAACTCCGCGTGGATCTTCTTCCGATTTCGCTGTTCAGGTTCCTCATGTTCGTCCAAACTCTTCCTTCGTATCACCCAGGCCATGCATGTATCCACCGCATCTCCCATCCTGCAGGATGCCCTGTACTGGACGGCGCTACATCACACTGCGCTTCGCTTCGCTCTCAAACCAAGGCAAGTCATATGAACATCAACACCAATATTGCTTACACTTTGTAGAGCACTTACTGTACTGACTGTATCTACTTGCCCCTAACCCACCATTTCTGCCGCCTCACTTCAAAAGGGATTACCCGATTTTATGTAACATTAGAAGCGGATCTAGAACCCATATTTCGCAGACGGGGTGGGAGGATGGAAAAGTCGCTAGAATGCTACCAATGGGGAGGGCATCAAAAGCCCGAATCACAAGTGTCAGACCATTGACCCATAACTTGTTGTCCAAGGTCTAAGATCTTAGTATGAGAGATCTTGTGTTCTGTAGTCAAGGGTTCAGCGGTCCGTATTTCAATTAATGGCTGCGCAGTGGAAGCCACTGATTCGGGATGAACATGAAAGTATTTGATCAAAGCGCCGAATCGCCAGGAGGATACTGTACGTCATTCTTTGGCTTAGCCTTTTTTTTCTTCGGGGGGTTTCGCATCCACCGGCACTCCCTTAATATCGTCGTCGATGCAGTTTTTCAAAGGTGGCATTTAATATCAAAAGTGGTGAGCTAGTCGTTTTGCGGCAACTTCATACGTATCATTAGTACGTCATAGGATGGATTTTCGGTTATCGGTCGGCGAGAGCAGGCTGCGCAGCCGCAAAGTCGCGGCTGCTTTTTGGATACACTCACCAGTTCCTTCTTCATACGCCAGAATTATCCTGAGATGATAAACAAATCTTTGCTATCAATCATCCTCGAAAATTTTCTAGCTCTACATTCTCTTCATGTTTTTCATTTCTAGACCTACGACCAAGCTTTCGCTCACTTGACTTCAATGGCACACCTACCAGGTCATATACTACGTTGCACAAGATCACGCTTCAATTTGTTTAGCATTCATCTCAGCCCCATATTTTGGAACGACTATCATTAGAGCGACTCTCACTCCAGTGCAAACAATCACAGACTGATACATGAGCTTTCATCAGGGTCACAACCGCATTGCCCTCCTACATCATCATACATCCATCTTGCAAGTAGGAAATCTCGCACATCTCACAATCGTGTTATAGGCATGATCTGACGCATATCCTATAGCTTCATATATTCGAGTTTCGCTCCGCCCTTGATATTGTTGCACAGGAATGGACAATACCGTTACAGAAGATACGATCCTTCGCATCATTCTACCAGCCATCGTTACCTGTGTAGGGATCATCCTTTTATATTCAGCCTTGAACTTTTACAAACGGGAGTTTGGCAGCCAACGGCGTGAATCGATCCGTACTATATGAGATCAACCATTCACCAAAAACTCTTCTATGCATCATACGCGGGACTATCATTGCACCCATTGCCATGATCATTATCTACACATTGGTCTTCATAGAAATCAAGAGGTATCATGGATTACGAAAATCTGGTGCAGCGTCAGTATCCATACACCCTCAAGCATGACGCACAAGGGTCTAGAAAACATGTGCCGTGTGTTCTCATCACCAAGATTCTCGGCGAGGCCTCGTCGCGGTCCTCACGTCTTCAATCTTCTACGTGTCACTCACCACACTGGCACTTTGCCAGAAAGTACTATGATCTTCTTTCCTTTCTCAAAACAGGTTTGGTTCAAATTGGGCATTGAGCTATATATGTCACGGCGGCACGAAGTTTGATGGTCTCTGTACGCTCTGGCTGTGGGACGCGCAACCCGCAAAGCATCCCGACGTGCTCGATCCGATGTCCTCCTCGAAAATATCAATAGTCATGCCATCCCGCTACCAATGTTACGATACCTGTCATATCATCCCAGAAGATGTGGAAGACGGTGGCGTAGCAGAAGATCTTGATGTGGATAGGGTGCTGAGATGGTCGCCTTCTTGCATGTAATTGCGTTCATCGAACTCGGAAGCGTTGCTACCACCTCCTAACTGTTGCTTGCCGTTACAATGAAGTACGTTCATGTCGTCAATGCTAGAGATCTTGTGCTTAATGTGAGATAACTAAGCTTCCTAGCTGCCTGCTTTATCTATGGAGTCAAAAATCTACGTCCCCTCGACTACAACTTCTTTTCTGGATTCGTGTTCCTCATGACACATCTTGTTTAGATGTCCGAATTAGCCCTGTGAAGTACCTTTCGTGCCCGTTTTCAGTACTCTAAGTAAGATCTCACTAGACCGATACGTGCTGGTATGACAAGTGTCGAGGTTTTTCTTCTTCTTCTTTGTTTTCAAGATTAACGTTGCATGAATCTCAGTCTAATTTTGATTTCTCCGGAATGTCAAAGAAACCAAGATGGGCTAAGCATCCCCTGTTGATAGTTTTAGACTGTTCTTGTACAGTATGGTAGGGAGAAACCAAATCCTCCTAAATATACCCGGTGACCGGGAGCCTGGGGAAAACTTCCCATGGTTTCACGAAGAGATTAATGCGTCGTTTTGTTTTCTCCTAGACTCATCTAGCCTCGCAGATGGTCAGACATCACCAAATTCGTGGACTTTGGCCCATGGGGCCCGTGAACTTTGTGCGACGGGGCTCTTATTCCATCCTATCAACTCGGTCAAGGGAAATGGTTTTTCAGTGTCGATGGTTGGGATAAGACGGGATGGCTACGTCACTTGGTGGTATGGGAGTTCGGGGTATCTATACTTTGGAGTGTTGACTGATTCACTTATATGATTATTGATGATGGTGGATTGTGTAGCATGTTGCGGTTCGAGAAATGGATATTGGAGGAGAAGATTCATTGATGATCTGATCAGGGCTAGGATTCTCAGTTTTGCATCGACTTTTCTTTTTCCTTGCCAAGGTCGGCCTAAATGCATGCCCCGCCCCCCTTTGTTTTTTGGAACCGGTCGCCTTCGTATCCGTTTACTTTCTTTTTCTCGTGGTATTTGCATGCGAATGCTCTTGGGTCGGGTTGCGCCCCTTTCTATTTCTTTTTTTACTGCCGAGATCATCTCAACGCTTTTACGGCGTAGGAAGCGCATGGCGCCATGCGATGGGTGATCGCCAGCTTCTTCTTTCTACCCGTATACTTCGAGAATCGATGCCCCTTGAGATTTTGCATCCAAGTAGATGAACGGAGTACACTTTAAATGATCGTGAGGGGATTGAGCAGCTCTGCTCGGGTCACTGTCTTTCACTTCTTTATAGCTAGGGATCCAGAGGTCTTCATACTCTGGCTCAGGCACGTCTTTCATCGGTCACTTCTTACTTCAACCGAAACGCTTGTTTGCTTAATAGGGGATGTGACATCTCTACACCTACGCGGGGGAAAAGGAACAGATTGCCACTACGCGAGCCACCATATCGACGGGCGATTTCCACATGAACGGCAAGATCTATCCACAAAAGCTCAGCCCGGAAGTGTTTGCATAAAGAAAACAGCGAAGTAGATCAAATACCAATTCTAGCTTAGCGCCGGCATATACCAGTTTTTCACGACATCCTCATCTGAGTTCTGTGCATAATCTTGTCATATTTGCAATGTAATGGTTCGCGATGGGATTGCGACGAATATGAGGGCAATGAGGGGAGTAGGAAAAGGAAGATTTTAAGTTTGAGACTTGTGGTCTGTGATAAGGGGAATGAGATGAGATGGGGTAGGAGAAAGCTCTGGGAATTGCGTATATGGCGCTAGTTGGCTATCTTGGCAGAATAAAATGTCGATGCGGAACGGTAGGGACCATTTCATTGGCTGAGATCGACCCTGTCATTCATTTCTAGAAAAGACTACCCCCCCCCCCCCTTATCACACACTGCATAAAAGAAAATGGGAGACATGTTCACCATCCAATCATTGCTCGTCAATAACCATTTGTACAATACTTGACCACCAGGCAAGCAACGAGATGCTTATTTTAAATGCATATTTATTTATTCCGCGGCCGGCTCGCGCATCTAGAATGCGCCAATAACTCTGAGATTGTGTTCTAGACTACACTGCCATCATATCCCGTCGCTGAAACAAACCGCCATGTGTAAGCCATGAATGCAAGGGTTGGATTGATGGGTGCGTGCGCACACTGATGTGTATCATATGCCGATGCAAGCAGGCCAGTAGATGGTGAATGATTGGTGACTGATGCACGATACAGTATAGTATGAGATAGTTCTGAAGGCGGGAATTCGAGTGAACAAGTACACTAAATCTGACGGCATAGATAGATGGATGATTTGCATTGCATTGCATGCATAACCTTACTTACCTAATCTTACGAACCACAGAAATAGTATAGTGTGCATGCATGCACGTATCTATTGTATGCATGTAAGTTATGTATGATGTGTTTTCTCGGTACGGTACGATGCGCCAGTAAGCTATTATCTACGGTATCAAAGCAACCTCTGACGTCCCATCGCAGCTGGAAAACTGACAAAAATAGTAACAGAAAGACTCGAGCCCGTCTCATCTTACTACAATGGTGTTGTGCTTCCTTGCTGTGCCGTGTCCCGATGACATGGCCGTGGGTGCCGACGGGCCGGTTTGGTGGTATGGTTAGTTGTGTCGGGCTGAGGGTGCTGGTGTAGATGCTTGGGGGGTTATTATGACGGGCGGGAGAGAGGGGGAGGGGTTGGTTTGGAGTGCGCAATGGGTCATTTGTTGAGCGGGGGGTTGTTGTGTAGCAGGCTAATTGGCTAATGGTTAGTAGGGGGGTGAGATGGAGAATTGATGTGTGTTTCACCACGAGCGGGATGACAGGCCGGGGTGGAGGATCTAGAATGCCACGAGTATGGGAGAATGGCTGGAAAGTGAAGAAAACAATAAATAGAAAAATAAGAATTAATACATTAGCAAGTGTTGAATGGCTAGATGGAAGACGACTTAGTGAGAGGAGAGGGACAAAAAGGAGGGAAACAAGACGCTCGGGTTATCCGGCCGGGTTGGGCTTCTTGGGCACGAGTAGTATTTTCGTGCCGGCCATGTTCGGTAAGCGCCGATAATCTTGTACTGGCACGGAAGAGAGAACAAGCTTTGGGTGTAGAGAGATTGAAGATTTGGGCATTGCTTGTACCCGAGTTCGCGAAATTTATTCGTGCATGCCTTTCCTGCGCATGAGATTGGACTTCGTTTCGTGAAACTGATGGCCGGCCGGGGAATATGGACAGCGAAGAAGGAGAGGCTTTTGTGCGATGTAGAAAGCGCAGAGACAGCTGAGGGTGGATTCGTGAAGACGTCATGGACGTTGTATGTGGTTGTCCCTATGTCGTCGATATGGGCCGATTTTGAAGGCTCTGTGTGTAACGGTGTCACCGGGTATGTGAAAGACGGAGATGCGGTTGAAAGTATGTGTAGCTGGAGTGGAGGAAAGAGGCGTTTTTGATATGTGCATGGGAAGATCCATTCGGGGAATGTTGGTGAGCTTGTTCCGATGCTTTCATACATATAGATGGAAGAGACAGATATGCAGAACAACTTGGTCGATGGAGAGGCGTCACGGAATGACGACATTGCGTTGTACACTGCGAATATTGGATAAGGGATCGTTGGATGGAAACGGCGGTCTGATTTCTTGGTTTGATGCACAAATGAAGATGGGTGGGTGGTACAGGTTGGGGTTTGGATGTGGGATACGAGATGGAGTGGTCGTACTAGATGGGATTGTTCTAGATGGGATCGGAAAAGGAAGATGCTGGCGGTGTTGTGTGATGAAGATATGTCTTATACACACACGGGACCTTGATTCATGCTGCCGTGTTAGGTAGGACGTTGAGATGAGACGAGATGAGATGAGATGAAAAAGGAGTACGAAATCTGAGAACGCGCAGGATTAGCTACTTGCTTGGCTGCAAGCGAGAATACAATTTGTTGCTAATTCAAGAGAAAAAGAACAAAAATGGAAAGCTGGCGCTTTCCGCGGAGAGACTGTATCGACATTCTTCATTCCGCCAATCGCGAAACTCAAACATGGCCCTTTGGCATGAATCCGATTGACGGGGGCGAGAACACAAAGATCTCGGCCTCCCAAGTCGCTGACGAGGTGGCTGTATACAATGTTGTACAGCTGCGATACAGATCTTGAAAGTGGAACGCGATGAATAGTATTTGTGTCTTCTGTCTTCCGGAATCAAGTTTCCTTTCGGTGAAATATGCGAAGGTGGATGAGATGAAATATTGGAGGATTCCGAGTGAACATTCCTGAGCGCAATCCATGCCGTGTCGTTCATCTTCTTTTTCTTGCCGTGCCGGCGCAAACCTTGATGGCGTAGGCACGATAATTATATGATTCTTTTTGCACTCATCATCCGAGAGCATCGAATGCCGATAGAGTGTGTGAAAGGATTGGTATTTGTGGCATTTTGTCTCTCTCGTTCGATCAATCGGCATTAAGTTTGACGAGCAGGCAGCTGTCGATAATGTCTGTGGTTCGAGTATTTCGCACGGCGTGAAGCAGCTCAAAGGAGTCGGAGACGGGACTGCTACACAGACGAAAGAGACGTTCGAATTAAGTCATCTGTGTGCTATGTTGCCAGAGTTAATGTTATGTCGAATACTCTCATTTCTCGCTGGACATTGACCGCGCTTCAACAAATCCTTCTTTGCCGCAGACGATCCGTTCCCACTCCTTTTCGCCTTCAATCTTCTAGGCTCTGCAATGAAATTTCGCGATCACCGCGTTTGTTCATTCTAGCAACAAGGCTGTTTTGGACCTTACACAGGCCAAGAAAGTCGTTGAAGGAAAGGTTTGGTATAATCACATTTTCGCTGCACTATTCAGAAGAGGGAGACTATGTTTTGTTCCGTTGGTTCCGAGAAGAGCTTCTTGTCCCTAGGAAATGCTTTTGTTCGTCAAATGCTATGCATTTATCTCTTTAATTGATCCTGCAAAGACCGTGTCATTCCTTCATGTTTTTCCTGCCTCCAAGTTGGCCAAGGCAGATATGACAGGTAGTCAGCGGGAAGCAAAACTTCCTGTCTTCTCCACAAGTCTAACTTTTTTATCCCCGGCAGTGTCTGCGCCGGTTGCCCCATAACCCCCATTTTTCCATCTCCCAGACGAGATTAGAAATCTCCCATCTCTCATATCCACATCTCCAGATTCCGAATCTCCGCATTCAACAAGTTCTTCCCTTGGTCGTGGCTTTTCCGTGACTAGACAAGTGCAAACTATTCTCCTATCGGAGCATGTGTTGTCATGAAATAGGAATCTTTGGAAAGTACAAAAGTTAACGTATGGTTCGCCACAAGCTTACCGCTGAAACCTCAACCCCGTGGGCAAACAACATACTAGATATGTGACCCCACGGGGATTAATGGATCTAAAACATTCCAGCCATTCATGAACCTAGACTCATTATCTACTAACAAAGAAGGTTGGTCATACTAAGAGATGGAAGCCGCTCAACTATTCCTCAATCGGTTTCGATAAGATAGTTGCTTCGATATAAATGGTGGAATTTCTTCCCTGTTACTGATGTTGATTGATAAAAATTGCTTCCACAAATGAGCTTCATCTAACTTCTCCATCATTGCTGTCATGCTTCGGCCGGATTTTAGATTAGTCATTCCAAAGATATGGATCGTACAATAAATACCATGGCACTTTTAGTCGATTGAACTTTTTGTTCCTTCTCTATCGGCCTCTGTCGAACATCAATTACCACAGTTGTTAGACATCTGCGCGCATTACTGTCAAGATGCCTCCAGCTTTCTTCAAGAATTACCGCGTCTATATGCTGACGACGGTGGCTTACATGGGCTCACTGTTGTTTGGTAATTTACCCCCGTCCCGTGGGCTTGATGCCAAGGCGACCCAAGAAGGATATATTGTACTGACAGGTTGTGGCTTACAGGTTATGATACCGGTGTTATGGGAAGTGTCTTGGCACTCTCTAGCTTCAGAGAAGATTTCGGCCTTCCCACAGATACGTCTGGCTTTGCCAGCAAAAAAAATGCTCACGTTTCCTCGAATGTCGTCTCCCTACTTACGGCCGGTTGTTTCTTCGGTTCTATCGCTGCCGCCTTCTGCAATGATCGCTTCGGACGAAGATACTCCCTCATGGGATTCACTATTATATTCTTGATTGGTGCCGCCGTCCAAACTTCTGCTAAGCATGCCATTGGTCAGATCTACGGTGGTCGCGTTATCGCTGGTCTCGGTATTGGTGGAATGTCTGCCATTACTCCAGTCTTTGTAGCCGAGAACTGCCCTCCAGAGGTTAGAGGTCGTATCACCGGATTGTTCCAGGAATTCTTGGTTATCGGTTCCACTTTCGCATACTGGCTGGACTATGGTGTCGCTCTGCACATTAAGCCATCCACGAAACAGTGGAGAATTCCAGTTGGGATCCAATTGATCTTTGGTGGCTTCCTATTCCTTGGTCTTGTCTTTTTGAAGGAATCTCCGAGATGGTTGATGAAGCAGGGCCGATATGAAGAAGCACAAGCTTCCTTGGCATTCACCCGATGCGAAGATGTCAACAATGAGCAAGTCGTCAAGGAAATTGCTGAAATCCGTGCTTCCATCGAGGAAGAACTCCAACTTACTGAGGGGGTCACCTGGAAGGAGTGCATTGCCCCGGTCCACCGGTGGAGATTCATCACCGCTATTTGCTTGATGTTCTGGCAACAATTCTCTGGGACTAACTCTATTGGATACTACGCGCCGCAAATCTTCCAGACCATCGGTGTCTCGAAATCCAACACAGCTTTGTTTGCGACAGGTATCTACGGTACTGTCAAGGTTGCTACCACTGGTATCTTCTTGCTCATCGGTATCGATAAGCTGGGTCGTCGCAAGTCACTTATAGGAGGTGCTGTTTGGATGATGTCAATGATGTTCATTCTTGGTGCTGTGCTCCACAACTACCCACCGAACCCCTCCAGTGGAACCGTCGCCCCAGCATCCATCGCAATGGTTGTCATGATCTACTTCTACGTCATCGGATATTCTGCTTCTTGGGGGCCGATTCCATGGGTGTACGTATCTGAAATCTTCCCAACCCGAGTTCGTGCCTACGGTGTAGGAACTGCCGCAGCAACACAATGGCTTTTTAACTTCGTCATCACTGAAGTTACTCCAACCGCTGTAGCAAACATTGGATGGAGGACCTTTCTTATGTTCGGTATCTTCTGTTTAAGTATGGGTACCTGGGCATTCTTCATCATCAAGGAGACGAAAGGAAAGAGTTTGGAGGAGTTAGATATTCTGTTTGGCGCAGTTGATGCCAATCAAAGAGCTGCAGATGTGGAGGCGGCTTTGCATAAGGACCCTATGCATGGAGACAATGACTCTATCAAGGCAGATACTGTCCGTGTTGAGGACACGGCTGCTCCTGTTGAGAAATCGTGATGACTTTGTACCCATAGACATTTTGCATAACTGCAAAATTTGCTGTTGATCAGCTTGACAGTATTTAATGATAATGTTACTTATGATATTGTTTTACACTCAATTTTGGTCGATTTCGTGATATATGACGGTCCAAACATGCCTGGCATCCAGTGTTAGAAGAAGATACATTCAAAGCACTTCGAAATCTGAGACAAATCTGAACATTGGGATTCTGGTAATATATAGTGAACCTCTATTCCAGACTAGATTTTAAGCCGATATCTCAACTAGAAACTTTGTTAATTTGTGAATGGCAAAGAACCTTTGGCGACGTCTGGTGATAATTCTAACAGATGAGTATACCCTAAGTAATAGAGAAGCCACGCAATCGCCAAGCCGAACACTTTATACATGTCAGCTTAGAAGACCCAAAAGATTTCAATCGGTGGAACGAACAACCTTGGCCATTAACACGATACTCTGAATTTGCAGCATATCATCAACATCTGACGCCATTTCGTCCAGTCATTCTGAGCCCTGTGCGGAGTATAGTGTGCAAAACCCCGTGCGCATAAATTCACCACGATTCGGTTCCGATTATTCACTGACAGAGGTACGAAGTAGGTACAGAAACTACTCAAGTCCATGAATTTCCAAATGAAGGGGTGCGGAATCTGTGGAGCTGACCAATAATCCAATCCAGGAGCCTGGCGGTCTCAGATGCTAGCAAGCTGACGCGGCTCTTCCAGCGCATTGGCCAGCTTGAGCTCTTCCTTCACGACATCCAACCACCACCTGTGTCCAAAGAACCAAGTGACCACCCCGGAAAAAAAAAGGAATTGATTAATCCCCGCAACTTTGATGAAACCTCAAGAATACTCCAGAAAAAGAATCGACTGCCGTCGTCCAATTGAGCTGATCGAACTTGGGACGGAAGTTTCCACGAGTCTAGATTCTGGGAGTTTCGCCTTCCCCTGGGTCGGTGGCACCTAAGGATGCAGAGGTTCTTGCAGTCAGCGCCAAGTTGAAACATTGTGCCTGTAGAAACCACGTTGGTGATCCGCTGGATTCGTGGTTGTGTTCAGGGACGGCATGCGCGATCAGCACTATCATCAGCTACGGATATGGTGCGCGCGCGAAAACGCCTGACAGCTTTCATGCGCAAATACCTTGCTTACACGAATGTCCGATGGAGAAGATGCGTTCGTGTGCCGAAAGAAGGATAGGCCAGAAAGCAAACAATATTTGCCCGCATCCAAGGTTAAAACTGATCTGACCACAATTCATTTACAATTGTAGGATCAATATAGGATATCCATTTTTGGGAAGGGAGACACGACAACCAGGGACGAAGAAGAGTGCCGCCCATATTAAGGTGTAGACAAATTAAACAAGGTTCATTGCAAGAATTTCACTCCAGACCAAGAAACTTTTGATAGGTCGTAATACAGGATCCCTATCCTGAGCTACTGTTGCAATAACAGAAAGCTTTTTCAGTGGATAATTTCTGATATTCGTGGCAGATTAAATAAGGTTGACGTTGCCTTTGGACATCAAGTGGAAGCTGCGGCCTCAAGTAGATTTGATGACACCATAAGCATGCATGTTGATCATCACAGTTTAAGTGTTAGACACCTATCAAGATTTCCCCGGTAGGTCAGGACAAGGGAGTATCGGTCTCTCCACTGTTTCTCAATGCGTGGAAGGACCAGAAATTCCACCAGACATGGGTGGATGGGTGTTTACTGAAACGAAACATGCAAGTACCCAGGACCCTTTTCATTGACTCCCCTTTCAGGCGATAATCAGGATGAGAGAAAGATATAAAAGCTGAAGAGGCGTCACCAGATGACGAAAGAGAGTCCAGTCTTAGATCATCCAGTCTTTTCTCACTACCTTTCATCTCTTACAGCTCCAGGTCTGAGCATTTTTTCTTTTCATCCAAACCACTTTTCAAAACACTCTCTCACCACATCTTCAACTTTGTTTTCCTCAACTCGACTTTTTCATCCAGTGGAATCGTCACATTTTTCGATATACTCAACCATCATCATGCACTTCACACGATTCATTGCCGCTGCCATCCTCGCAGCTCCTCTCATTGCTGGTCAATCATCTGACTTCGGTGGTGAATTCCCAACCGGCACTGCAGAGTTGACGTCTGGACATGTACGACCTACCGGTTTCCCAAAACAAGGTGGTGGATTCAGCGGATCTGCAGGAGGTTTTGCCCAAGCATCAGGCTTTGGAGGCCATCACCACGGAGGTAGCCACAGTGGCCATGCACACGCTACCGGAGCAGCCAAGCCATCTGGTTTCGGCGGAAAGGATGGACACGGTCATCATTCAACAGGTAGTGGTTTCGGTGGTGCTGTCCCCACTGGTTCATTTGGAGTTAAACCATCCGGCTTTCCCGATCCAGGCGAAGAAGGTGGATTCAAGGGAGCCGAGAGCGGATCCTCCATCTTCGCTAAACAAACTGGCCATCAAAGACGTGAAAAGAAAGCCAGCGCCAGCGCCTTCTCCACCGGCACTGTTCTAGGAGGCGAGATACAAAGGCCCAGTGGTATCGCTCCATCCGGTGGTGCTCACCCATCCGGATTCGGTGGTGAAGGTCATAGTCACGGACACGCCAAACCTACCGGAGCCAAGTTCCGCAAATTCCCATCAGGCACAGCTTCTTTCGAAGGCGGCCACGCTCATCCCACTGGTGGTTTTGGTGGTGAAGAGGGTCATGGACATGGACATGGACAAGGTTTCCCATTCCCATCTGGCTCTGGCTTCCCTTCTGGAGCTAAGCCCACTGGAGGTTTTCCCACTGGAGGTTTTCCCACTGGTGGTTTTCCCACTGGTGGTTTTCCCACTGGTGGTTTTCCCACTGGTGGTTTTCCCACCGGTGCTTTTCCCACCGGTGATTTTCCCACAGGTGCCTTCCCAAGCGGAGGTGCTGCGTCAACAGGTGGTTTCGGCGGCGGGGACTTCAGCGGATCTGCTGCGTTCCCAGAACCTACTGCTGCATAAAATGTTGAGTTGGTGAATGGTCTCCATGATTTGTTGGATGGGTGGATGGATGGATTGATGGAATAAAAGTTCCGACGTAGTATTTGGTGTTTGCAGGGTGGGATACTCAGAACAGCACGCCCACTGTTGTCGTTCTCTTCGTGCTTAAAGGCTTTGATAGCGTTTTCTTGTATATATTGGGTGCCTCTGTATTGTATGATAGAGCGAGGCCCGATAAATTTGATCACTGATCACTCCAAATCTGCGCATGTCTCATGTAAATGAATGGTGAAATGAGCCTATATCTCCTAGTTCGCGTTATCGGCTGGACTGTCGCGATGCGAATGCGTTTTTGGACGAGACCACGATGCTAACACCCGAAAGACAATTGGATGATGAAATTATCACAATATTTTAGGCTTCTACGCAATGTGAGAGAAAAGACAACACACCAAAGCTGTGGATTATCGACCTTCACCAAAGACTCTTAAATTCAATTATATAGTTAAGTAGCATTGAAAGTCCAAACCCAATCTAAGAAATAAGACTCAAATACTGACTGTGAAGATCCCAATTATTAAATAGCACTGAAAGTCTAAAATCGACAAGAACGATGAGATTTACATACTTGGTGTGCTGTCCTTTTCTGACACCCCGCAGGTCTTTAGGGTAATTGGTGGACAACAGCTACAATAAATTGTCCTAAAACGACTTATTTTTGCTGAATTGGGGGTGTTGGTGCAGCATACCTTGATTTCAACGATGTCTTGGTGATACCAAGCTATGCTCAGTCCCTGAGTTAGTGCCGGGCGTGCTGTCATGAAGTGATGCTGGTGCTCCCTTTGGGCCATAATTGATAAAATTCATATCGTCGTCTGAGAACCCAGGGCGTCCCTCTTCCATGATGATGTTGCTATCCTCCAGGTCGTCGCGCTCTATGGATAGGCCTGCTTCTGACAGATGTCTCTTGCAGATGCCTTGCATTCCTTCCTCTTGCATTGCGCGCTTGAGCCCTTCCTTGGCCATGTTTTTGGAATATCTTTTCTGCATCGCTTGGTCTCTCAGTTCCCTTCACTTTCGCACGACTGCTTCTGGTGCATTATGGAGCAAATTCACAAAAATTTTCCTATCCCAATCCAGTGAATATGGCCGCCTGCCCGAGCTCTTCAAACCTCGCCTTGCACAAGCCTTGCAAAGAAATGGGCTTCCTCGTATCTACGTAAGCGACCACATTTGTACCAAAGCCCACCATAACCAATCATAACAAGCTTTCAAAAATGAACGCAAGGTTCTGGAAATGAGAGATGATGACGAAACGAGCCTCCTACAAGACAAATACAGAAGTCTTCTGACTCTGATATGGCATGACTTGTAACAAAGCATCATTCCAATCGACAGTTCTTCCTCTCCCTCAATCCTTGAAAACACTCTCATCATTCATGGACCCCGCTGAAGCCCGCAGACAAGTGAACAACGCAATCGCGCACTCCGACTCCGCCACCATCGGACGTCTAGTCGACGCAGCGCTGTCGTACCAACGGAAGCGCTTGGAGAATCAGACGAGAAAAACAGTAACGCTTGAGACAGTGGAGAAAGCGACAGTGGTATTGGGAAGTGCGGAGAACGAAAAGGATGTTGGAGAGAAGATGAAAGAGGGTGAATGATGGGCGACGGTTTGTGTTCCTGCAGCAAGTGTGATTGGTGATGGCGCTTACTATCCTTTATAGTGGGGGTGATAACGAGACTCGGTGGAGGGTGGAAGCAGTTTGATGGATCGGGGGAGCGGTTTTACCATTTTTCTAGTGACCTTTCCAGAATAGCACGACATGTCGTCACTACCGACCACTGGGCATCTCGTCTACTACTGTAGATAATTCTGCAATACTCCATGCTTCGCTATCTCCGCACCAGAACTATCGAATTTTCTGCTTCGCAATCCTCATCTTTCTGACCCCTCGCCTGACACGTTACCTTCAAATAATGTGTAGCGATTCCACCATGCGAAAGACTAGGATAATATGTATATAATAGCATCTACAGTACGTCTTGGACTACTACTCCAGAAGATCCGGTCCACATGTACACTAAACAAGCAAACATACTAATAATAATAATGATATGAAGTTTCAACGCCTCATCTACAAATCAATCCTGTCCAATAGTTGTCTCCCATCCCTCCCCTCAAGGTGTCTCCTCTCACTCCCATCGGGTGTCGAATAACTTCCCTTCCCACCTGTATTAACACTATCATCCTGACACTCAGTGAAGCCGTTACTTGTACTCCCATCATGTGTGATTACGGCGCAGAAAACCGCGCTTTGATAATCTGTCGCGATACTGCCGATTACAACGCGGTCGGCGCCGGGGGAGGTGGAGCCGTCGAAAATCTTGCCGTTGGAGAGGATAGGGAATTCGAGGTAGGGTTTTTGCGCTGCAGGGAGGAATTTGAACTTTTCGTAGTCTGTTGATCGGGTGGTTAGCTACAGATTGTGCATGGTGGGAAGGTGGGTGGGAATTGGTGGGGACAACGGACCATTATAGGCGTGCGGATACTTGTCGGTGCCGACGGTCTTCTTTTCAGATGCAAGACGCAGGGCCTCGGTGCATGCTGCATTTATATCAGATTGATCGTAGGTAGATTTGTTATCGCAATTGCAGCCTGTGGGCTCGTCATCTGCAATCGAGGACACCGTTAGTGTGAGCAAGTAGAAGGCAGGGGTTTTCCCTCACAAATGGTAGCCATTATGGTAATGATGTGTCTGATATCAATAGCGAAAGGCTTTCGATGGTGTGTTAAGAAGTATCTGAGAGATTGAGGGCGATTGGGCCCAACAAGAACGAAAAGAGAGTGGTACTTATACCTCACTGAGCAATGCCGTTCAAACTTACCTTTTCATAAACCCCTCCGTTATCGAGCGTCCTGGTCAATTTGGATCAAGCTGACGTACCCCTCTGCTGCGAACCTCATGTGGCCCCTTGTATTGCACGTCGCAGGAGTAGTGCCGGTGCTAGTTATCACGGTGCAGATATTGGTTGTGCAGGGGGAAGAATCAAGCTTTGATCGATCGACGTAGTCGAGATAGCGGCCCGGTCTGCTCTAGCACGTGGGGCCTAAGCGGGTCTAAGGGGGTCTAAGAGGGCCTAAGAGGGTCTAAGAGGGTCTAAGAGGGCTGTGTGGACCAGCTGATTGCGAATTGTATGGACACGTTCTGCCCATGACATTGTGATTAGACAGCGTAGAGATGTAGGAATCAATCATCCCGGACTCCATCTTGGTTGATGTTGAAGGGGTTGGAAATATCAATGGATGTTAGGTCGGCATTTCATCATCATCTCCGATTCGGAAATGCGGGGCAGAGTTCTTCCGCCTTGAGCAAGATGTAGTGGTTCTATGCGTGGTTCAGGTAAATCTTGATTCTTTTACTTCTATGGAATTTGGGCGAGTCTATATAGACTCGCTCTCCTGTACTACATACATGAATGGCCTCATTGTTCATGCTCTGAACGACTCCTGTAGCCTCTTCCGTAGTCCCTTCTGTAGTCAATTGAGTCCTTATCCCGACACTAATCTCTATCGCCCGTCACGTTACTCGTAGCCGCAGTGGAAGGAAGACTGACTTGTTTCCTATACATAAGTAGTTATACTCTCGGGTCTACACCAGCCTCCATCCCAACTGAGACGCAAAAGCATGGCCGCAACATCATTCCAAGATCTTCCGTCCGAGATTCGGCAGATGGTTTACATACTTCTGATCGACAAAACCTCACCAAGGCTCATCACCTCCCCTAGTAGCAAGAGAAATGTCAGGCCACCAGCAAAAGGAAACGCAGCATTGTTTCTAGTGAGCAGGCTGGTATATGCTGATTTTGCTTACCTATATTACTCTAAGAATCAGTTCGTTGCTGGTACTGGTCTTGAAAGTTCAGCAACCAAAGGCAATATACATGGCTTTAATTCGTTCTTGTCTCGTGTACCTCGCCATCATATCAACTACATTACTCGTCTGCAAATCGTGGTATATGCGGAAAACTACCATCCGTATCCAACAACCGTAATGGCCTACGATTATTTCATGTACACCACCATGCAGCTGTCGGCCTTTCAAAAAATCGCTATCATGATTAGTGAACAATTTCTGGGCCTACAAGAAATTTGTCTCTACTTCGGATACAATTCACACGATATAGAAGCAAGTAGGACAAACTACGCTTTTCCCCAAGGTGTGTAACAAAATTTATACTAGAGATACATTTCTGATGTGATACACTTAGGCAGTCCTGACCCGGCTGAGCAACGAAGTATCTTTAAGTCAATTACTGCGCTTCTTCAGCATATTAAGTTGAGAAAGGTGTTACTAGATATACAAGGCTATTCGGATCATTCTCCCCTTCCGAGGTACACCGGCTATGTTATCCAAAGACTCATCAAGAATGCGGCTATGCAAGCTATTGCAGAGCAAGACAAGTGGCTAGGCATGGGGAATGGTGAAGCTGGGGAGCATTCGCGCTGGAGGCTGAACGAAGCTGCGTCGAATGAGGCCGTCGGGTTTATTGTACGTGACTAATGATTGTTGTTCCAAAGAGACACTCCTATGCAAATCAACGGATTGTGTGCAACATCCAATCAATCATATATCCTACATCATTCATCGATTTGGAACTACAGTTGAATTTGATATTTTGACTTAGGTAAAATCGCAGCCCTGTATTTCAAGCTGTTGCTTCATCATTGAGGTTAATGAATATCAAATTCAAAAGAGCGACAAACTCTGAGAGTCCCTGGTATGCAATATCACGTCAGCATGCATTGGGTGTTTAGTATCCGTTGTGGAAACAGAGCGGGGTTATAAGGTGCGTCCAGTATAAATTGACCTGAGGTGAAGAGGTCTACTTAAGGGAAAACGTAAAATATACACGATGCACTTGCTCATTACTTCTCGCAATATGATGCTTTTAAATATTGCTACGTGGGCTCTACGAGCACAAGGTGCATCGAATGCTGTTCAACATTGTGTGCGTAAAATCCTCCCAACCCCGCTCGTTCATAGCAGTTGATAGACGTAGTGCGGTGACCTCTACAATCAATTCCCTTCGATCGTTTCATTTCCAAATAACACTGATTACAACTCCACCTTGTATTCATATTATACAGCACAAGAAGTTTCTATTAATCCAAAATGCTTCTTCTCGCCAAGCTCCGAGGCTGACATCGCTAGTGCACTGTCTCTTCTTTTTCGACACAACTGCTCGTTCGCGATCAAAAGTGGCGGTCATGGAATCTGGGGAGGCATAGCAAATATTCAGAACGGTGTGAGTATTGATCTGGCGAAGTTCAACGCTCTAGAAATTGAAAATCAAGGTAATGAAACTGTTGTGAAGATAGGTGTGGGTATGAAATGGGGCCAAGTTTATAATCTACTCGATGCTCAACGACTTGTGGTCCCTGGTGGACGGTGGGGAGATGTTGGCGTAGGAGGTTTAACGCTGGGTGGTGAGTAGAAGTGGCGCTGAATGAACACGGAAACCTAACAGATATATAGGTGGGATTTCGTTCTTCTCTACACGAGTGGGATTCGTTTGTGACAACATTATCAATGCACAGGTATGGGCATCATTTCTTCGTTTCTCTTCTCCTGGTTTACTGAATCCCTACCTAGGTCGTGCTAGCCTCTGGTGAAATCATCAATGCTAATGCAACATCCCATCCACAACTTTTGCGGGCACTCAAAGGTGGCTCCAACAACTTTGGTGTTGTCACTCGACTTGATCTCCTCGCATTCCCACAAGGCAAATTCTGGGGCGGACAGATAATCCACCCATATACCCTAGCTGCGCTGGAACACTTTGTCGATGCTGTTAGCACCTATTCCAGTGATCCTGACTTCGATACTTATGCATCTTTGATTTTCAGCTTTGTTTTTAACTCGGGCAGCTGGATCTTCATCAGCAACGTGCAATACACGCAAGAGCACAACTTCCCTTCGACTTTAGCTCCATTCACCGGCTACGAACCGGATGCTCAAGTCACAAACACCGTGAGGTTTTCCAATCTAAGCGATTTTGCAGACACGAATAGTGACTCGGATGGCCCCAACGGTGCAACAAGGTAAATCATTAAACTTGTTTTCCTAAATCATTTCTGTTGACCGACCTACTTAGAAATTTCTACTTCACGAGAACGTATGGAAGCTCCCCTGCTCTCACTCGGCAAATGTACGACATATATAATGAAACAGTATCGGCGGTGGTACCGCTCCTAACTGAGGAAGCGAGCTGGAGTCTTACAGCGGAGCCATTCCCACCTGTCCTCACCCAGTGGGGCGATAGGAAAGGAGGTAATGTTCTAGGTCTGCATGCAGATGATGGACCACTAATTCGTACGTATCTCAACCCACAAACTTCATACAAAATGAATTTACAAATCGCTAGTATGGCTCGTAACAGTGTTCTGGCATGACCCCACCAACGATGCTATCATCGCCGAAGTAATCGCAGGTTTCTTCTCAAAAATCGACTCGCTTGCGCAAGAATCAGGCCTGTACAGTAGTTACTCGTATCTGAATTATGCAGATAAGACACAGCCTGTGATTGAAGGATATGGAGCTGAGAATTTAGCATTCCTCAGAAATATCAGCAGGAAGTATGACCCGCATGGCGTCTTCCAGAAGTTGGTTCCGGGAGGATTTAAGTTGGGAGTATAGATAGTAGCTCCTGCGGGAAGTTTTATTTTCCGTTGGGGGAAATGCCGAATTCAGTCGAGTGATATTACACAAGCTTTTGATTACTTTTCTTCATGTCTCTATGTGTAGTAATCAGCCTCGGATGGTACACATGCATGTGGGGAACCTCCGATGAAATGATTACTTATCGCCGGATTTTGTTTCTGCAAGACAACGAGCGCATGATGTGTATTGCAGTCACCATATCAAGGTAGGATTGCGCTGAGCACTCGGAATTATGCCATTCATGAATGGTAGATTCTGTATAATCTGGGCATAACATCACCTATCATTGTTGTGTACATTAAGTTCTTCCGAGGCCTGATGCTTGATGAGTATCGAACACATAGGAGCTACGTCCGTAGTGTATGTCGTAATGATGATATGTTTCTTACCTCAAGTATATATGAAGACTCTTTGCCCATCTTCATCTTATCATCATTTCCATCTTCATCACCATTGTCAACCAAACTCACACTCACATCAATAGCACAGCATCAATCACATTAATTCCATCTTCATCAACAACCATTCATCTGCCCCAAAATGTCTCGCCCAGATATATTCTACCAGCCTCCTCTCGGTGAGAAATCCGGCCTCCCGCACGACCCCTTCAAATCCTTCGTAATCCCCCGCCCCATTGGCTGGATAAGCACAACCAGCAAAGAGGGACAAGACAACCTAGCTCCTTTCTCTCAGTTCACCAATGTATCTTTTGACCCTCCTACTATTCTGTTCATCGGTCATCAATCTGTGTACAAAAGAGATAGTAAGGATTCTGTGCGGAATGCCAGAGACACAGGAGAGTTTGTTTGGAATATGTCGACGTGTGTATTTATCTATTTCTTTCCGTTTTCTGAACTAATTGCGCTCTAGGCTTGCCCTTCGTGAAGCCACTAATGCTTCAGCCCTCGAGTCCCACGATGATGAGTTCCCGATTTCCCACGTAACAAAGATACCCAGCCGCATTGTCAAGCCGCCGCGCGTAGCAGAGTCCCCGGTGCAGTTTGAGTGTAAAGTGCATTCGATATTGCGGATCGCGGGGAATTCGCTTGTGGGGCATTCGGATATCGTTATTGGACGGGTGGTAGGGATCCATGTTAGGGGGGAGTTTATTACTGATGAGGGTGTAAGTATTTCTTTTCTTTAGATTGTTTTATTTTCCGCGAAAGGGGTAAGAGAGTGGGCGGGAAGATGGTGAGGACGGAGAGGTTATGGATGAGGGCTGATGAGGAGATTAGTTATTCGATGTTTTGAAGGCGGCGCCGTTGGCGAGATTGGGATATCATCAGTATACGGCGATTAATAATGTCTTTGAGATGAAGATGCCGTTTATGCCAGATGATAATGTTAGTGGAAATGTCTTAGGTGGAGAGGTTCCAAAGGATGAATCTCATGAAGAGACGAAACAGGTGCAAGGTTTTAGGAATGAGAAGGTGTAGATGCTTTCTCTTCGAGCTTGTCCGACCTGAGTATTATTCCTGGTTCGCAGATTTCATTGCGAGTCGGCCCAAGAATTGGTTAATTAAGGACCTCGAATGTTGTTGCTTTGGGCCATCATTCTCGTTTGATCTCAATTCTTGTTTTATTTATTAGTCAATCTAGATATATCCCCCATAGTACGACAGTCTCATACCATCACTCCAGTAATACTTCTTTTGCTTCCAAGTAGCAGAACTACATAACTATCCCCTACCTTAGATACACCCAACCCCACGTAATGGCCACCAATCCCAAAGCACGTGGAACAGCTACCTTTGCAAACCCCAGTAAAATCCTTCTCGTCCTCTTTTCCGCCTCTTCGGCATGCTCTACCTTATCATTCTCCCTTGGAAACGGGATTCCTACCGGAACATCCACTCCCAAAAATTCACACAAAGGCTCCCAACCATCGCCCATCTTATACTCTAGCTTCCGCTCCTCGGGCACTATTTCCCTTATCTCCCTATAATACCCTTCATACCTTTCCTTCGCATGCTGCTCAATTCCCTCCGGGGTTTTCGCGTTGAAGAAACCAAAGAGCACTTTCCGCGTTGCTTGGACGGCACGAAACCCCATGATGTACCAGCAGATCCAGCCGCTTATGGTGGCCATGGGCTGAGTCATCACGCGATCGAGGAGCTCGGGCTTGAAAGATGCCCACCAGGAATCGAAGTCTCGTTGAACAATGACGACTTTGGCGTTGGGGTAGGCGCGGATAAGTTGCGGGGCAAAAGGGGATGCAAGGTCGGTTACAGCATCGTCTGGAAGTGTCAGTTCCGGACCTTTTAGATAGCATGAAACATAGAGAGTAGAATTTATAGAACAGAAATTAGCATGTGACCTTATGTCATGACTAGACGGCTCAGCATATAGGAGCCTCAAGACTTTAAGTCTCCGCGTATTGTCTCAGCTCTGATCTTGCTCCCTTACAGAATCGCATTCATAACCTACATTTAAAACCCCAGAGAGCATCCCAATCCGAGCGCTGAAACGGCGGTCTCTCTGGCGTACCCCAGCCACGGACTTCTGGCCATGTCGCTTCCGCCGCCTGCTCAATGCCCGTCCAAGGGGACAATATGATATCATCCATCAGACCATGGTGTGGTTTGAATCCCAGGATCTGATAGGCACGTGCCATCGACTTCGTCGCCGTACGAAAGAGACCAGCGTTGATTATTTTTAGACCATCATGGTTTTCAGACTTCAATTTCGTCGTCATAGCGATGGTCTATAGCATATGCTCTAAGTAAATGGCAGTGTGATGAGTACAAGGATGGAGGAAAGGCTGAAAATGTATGAGCTCTTCCTAGGGTTATGTAGTGGGTTCGATGAGCGGCACGGGAAGAATCAAACTGTTGGCTGAAACATGCAGCAGTACTATACGTGCTGGTTACACATGTCGCATAGTCCGATGTTGTCAGAGATATCTTGGTTCCAAGGGGTATTTGTTGGTTGGACTTCAATTCGTAGCACCACCGTATCACAATAATAGGATATGAATGCCGGTTGAATTGAGTCTTGATTCATTCTAACTAGGTGGGAGATCCGGGCCATCTATATAGCCCAGCTCTCCTGTAGTGAGGGGATTCCCATAGGAAGTAAGGAGAGATGGAAAAACATGGTAGTGATGTGACCGTAGTCATTGTTCGCAGAGAAATTTTGGAGAGCAGATGAAGGCTTGATAAGAACAGCGGCCAATTCCTGTCAATCATATTTCGTAAATGGGGCTGAAAAAGCCAACTGCACCTAAAGATTTGTACTGAGTCACACCAAAGCTGTACCTGAGTCGTACTGAGTCACACACATAGCTACATATATGTGCCGGCCCGGATGCCCCTTCACTAAGAGTATCGCTAAGGTTAGCCCCAGGGCCCTCCGGTCTATATATAGCATCTTCTTCTTGTAAATAGTCTTAGCTCTTTAGTTCAATATTCTAAGGCCATTCAGAACTTTTACTAGTGGTCTCGTCAGAGCACTAAATGTTCGTCAAGCTTTCTAGACAGCCCTATAGGATACAGACGGTCTGTAGGACATAGTACTTTCAGTATTTTGTATACGCCCCACTATACTGATACGTATGTCTTATTGAAGATATACTCCTAGTGATAAGTATTGGATTTCATATCACTAATCGTATTTAGCATAGATCCTGATACTACTAATATTACTCATATACTGAAATACTGAATTCCTTATAGTTGAAACAGCAGGGAGGGTACGTATGGGATTAGTTCCATGAATAAATTAGTAGATTCTACCTTACATTGGAGAGAATCAAGCCAGTAGACTCCGGGATAGCACTAGAGTTACTCTCAGTTTCTAGTACCTCTGAAAGTTGCGAATATCTCTTTTCTAGTACCGGGATAATTCTCTCAGATCGATGTAATCGATTAGCGCCAGCGACAGTTGAGAAGCTGGAATACTTAAAGTCATAGACAAACGTAAGCTAATAGTTCAATGACGACCTACCGGAATAGGAGCTTGTTCGAGGGATATTTCACTGCTCTTACCTAGTTAGGTAATGTAGAGGAATAGGGAGTATTTTTGGGTAATAGTGGCTTGATTTTGACTCAGTATTTCAGTATATCATCAATATTACCGCTCTTGGCGAATATGTACATCCGTGTGTGACATCGAATTCCTACGTATATACATACATATATGATCCTCAATATCAGCCACTGTATCACTGATCGTATACTAAGTCCTACACTGCACAGACCACACAAGCACAATCTCACCTGCTTGTCAGTAGAATATAGAGAACTCCGAGAGGTGATGTTTTGCTGTAGGCAAAAGAGGGAATTAAATCTTTAAGGGGTTGAAAACCTTTGTGAATCTGGTAGCATTAGTTGGCGTTATATTTTCGAGTTATGATTTGGAATGACTTGAGTAAAGAATAGATGTACTATACGAATGAAAAATCAGAGTTTGCCACAAGGATATCATTCAACCCATTCCCGTGATGAGTTTCTGATTTTGCACCATGCCTTTCCTCTATTCAGTCTCATATTTTCGTGCTCAGCAATATCTGCATGATCACCAAGTCCAATATGTGGAGTAGATGTCGCCGGCACAGAAACCTTAGGTATCACTCCTCAACTTCTTTGTACACAAAGACACGCTCGGATTATGGAAGGTCGCGGGCCCGAGATGCCAAATTTCGATCAATAATTCAGGCGCGGGCAGCTGATGGAAAAATTATGGGCGCTCGATCAGTGACGGACTTTTGTTGGGTATGGGTGAAGAGTGAGTACTGGAACAAGCCCTATCGTATTCTCTTACTAATTTATCGACATGTCACAAAAACGTTTTTGATATATCAACTTGGGTCCAATCCGTTCGGTAGGTGTGGTGGAACAAGGAGATTACAGTAGCACAGCCAATAAGCGAAGCGCTCTGTGTACTTCGCAAGACCAACCTTGATCACCAATTCTCCTGTCTATCAGTAGGCCATGAGAGATCGAGATCTCATCTTCGGCAATCTTTTCTGAGACGATGCTGTGCTGGTTTACGCAATATGCTTGGCTGCATAAGAAGCATTCTCGAGTACAGCATAAGGTTACTTGCCAGACGATCAAAACACGACACAAACCAGCGAAGAGGCCTCAAGGGACGCATCATTACAAGTCCCCAAAGACCATAAAGAAAACGTTCATTCTGCTACTGTCGGTTGGCTTAGTACAGCTGTGGGTGAGACCGATTCGTGGCACCATACTTGGTCACAATGGGGTCTGAGTAAATGCTTTTAATCGGGTTGAATTCTCTAAACTAGGTGGGAGGGAGAGTTAGACTATATAGACCTTCTCTCCCGTACTAACCACTATGCTACAGCATGTATCCTATGTCCTGTAGTCCCTCTTCCGTAGTTCAGTGAATACACTGAACCGACAGCTACGGTAAGGAAAGGCTTGCACAAAAATGTGTAGCCAAAGATCATTGTCAAACTTCCAGTGAAGATTGACAACTTTGATGTGCTACACCAGAAAATCGAATGCGTTCTCAAACGATACTTCCAAGTCGACAGTTACAAAAATAACCAAGGACATCATGGTAGTCAGGTCAAGTGCACCCGACCCATCATTCTTGAAAGGTTCATTGACGTCACATGTCGTTGCTTGCAAAGACATGGTATATCTATGTCAATTTGACGAAGAGTATGAACCCCGGTATACATGCCTCTGCGATTTTGTTCTTAAAAGTGAATCAACCAACTGCTTGCGAGAAATTGTGACAGGTTCTCTACAATCGTCCGAATATCGACCCATTCCTCCTAACATCTTCTCTCTTTTCTCCTTCCCCGGCGCCGGATTAGCATCCACAATCTCAATAAAAGTTCCCTTACGGAGAATTAGGTATAGGTCTATTAGCTTCCAATCATCTAAAATATCAACAAGCATTTATTACGCATACAAGCGTCAAGTAGAGCGCTTGGCTACTGCCCATGCTATCCGACTTATGTGTAACCACAGATGTCGTTTGCCACTCAAGTTTCTTTCAGTTCTGCGTACTTTACAAACCGCCTTCACGATTTAATCTTGAAGTCTTCCTCAGCCTCTCACCATACTTCATCAAGAAAAGAGGCACGGGCATAAACACCAACAAGATAAATCCAAGTATACTGTTCCCTCATCCCAGACCAGTAGCATCATACAACGGCGGTCCTACCAATGGTAGCAAAGCACCCGTAAAATAGCGCAATATAGTTCCACCAGCCATAGCCTAGTTGTCTGGTGTTTTCATTGAATCTAACTTTGATTGGTTATGGAAACGAAACGTCTTCACCTTGGCGTGCTATTCGCACGAGATTGCCTGGTCTTAAACTCCTTGCATATAGAGATTCTGCATGTAATTGAATGACTGTATATACAATAAATCATCGGTAGTACAGGCTCCTGTTAGACAGCTTGCCAGGTCTGCTGATTCTGTATCATCTAACCTCATCTCGATAGGAGGGTGAACTGATAAGCATAATGAAGAATTTGACTTTAGGGAGCTGCGCGTTATCCTCGTCGGGACGCGTGCGGAAAAAACTGTGCTTCGTCTTGCCTTGAGTCGACCTGGAACGAAATATCTTCAAAGAGAAATCGAGACAAGCCGTTGCAGAATGGATATTCATAGTCGGAAA
This sequence comes from Clarireedia hainanense, assembly GCA_026225975.1. Classification (NCBI taxonomy): domain Eukaryota; kingdom Fungi; phylum Ascomycota; class Leotiomycetes; order Helotiales; family Rutstroemiaceae; genus Clarireedia; species Clarireedia hainanense. Next base: position 187,154 of record JANHAA010000025.1, read on the forward strand.
CGTGACGGGCAATCACACTCCACCTGCTACATTCAACATGTTCTGGCCGTTTGACCGCAGTTAAAGCAGAAACTAGATCTAATCGAACTATATACAGAACTGGAATCGCACCTGGAAACATTGTCTTATAAAATTGATCTATTGTACGCCGACATTGGCGGCTTTGTATTATCGTCAATCTTGTAATCTTAAATAAGGACATAAATTTGCTGTACTAGTCACATTTGGCGATCTTATTGGCCCAAAAATATTGGAGCACAGGCGTACAGCTACCCATGATCGCGACGGGCAGCTCGATAGTTGTGGTGAGAAATAAGAGTTAGATTTCTTCGAGGGGTGTGGGCACATTCGAGTCACTAAGTAACTCTCGTCAATGTCGAAGTTATCCAGCTGATGCCACCGTCTATTACCCCGTAATATTATCTTCATGATGGGGGTATGTATCGACAGCTGACCCGCACATATATTGGTAGGAGAAGTTCTGAGTCATCGACCGAACACCCGCAAGGTATCCTTCCCGAGTTAATTCTAGTTGCTGAAGAGCGTTGCCGAGTGTGAGAAATTGGTCGTCTTGGTCATCTTGGTCATACTATCCCCAAACATGTTTGTTTCACCTGGTTCAAATCACCAGTGGGTGTACTACCTATCCGACCAACTCCCAAACTTCAATATTCGACTAAAATATATACTTTTGAGATCTCTACTCTAGCAAGTGTATATACGAGCTCTTAATGATTAAATTGTATTGGGACAATCAGATATATAAGTTTTCAAATGTCCAGATTGCACTTGAACAATCAGAAATCCGAAGTTGGTCGGATAGTTAGTACACCCACTGGTGAATTGCAGCCACAATCTAACTGATGTAACACACAAGGTCAATTGTATCTCCTGGGTTATTGAGACTGACCAACCAAGCAAAATCCATGATCGCCTGAATATGTTATCTATGACCACAGGGCTATCTGGTTCGGCTGGGCACATATTCTGTCTACAGCCATTGTATGCATCATTCACAATCTCTGCTTGCACTCTGAGTACATCTAGCATCTTCTTCACAAGATGGAAAACGATTATATGGAATTCGAGCAGAGAGGCCGTTGTCTTTCGTTTCTCGATAGCTTCATTAAAAAAATTAGCACGTGTATCACCTGTTGAACTAAGTAAGCTTGCTACTCGTATCCTGAAAATTCCAATGTTAAAAGAATCAGTGAATATCCGTCACTGCGCTCTCTAGCATATCTACCGGCCAAAGGCTCTAAGTAGGCGATGCTTCCTCCAACCCCATCGACTGCAGCGAAGAGTACTAAGCTGAACACAGCGAGTTCAACGGATTTCGCTTTGTAGAACCCATCCAACTCCAAGACAGTCGTCCCACCGCCTCACCTACCTCAGCAGCCAAACCCGTCAAAGATAACTGGTTTCGAAGAACTCGTGTCTTGTGTGGGGACACAAGTCGAATAGCTTAGTATGTTGAACATCCGCCTTTCCTAAGTTAAGACCGCAAGGCTGACAGGGGGAAAATCCCAGGAAGACGTTACGCAGTAGCTTTCTGAAGGCTGTTATAGCCCAGGTCATCGTAAATTACGATTTATAGCCGAACGAGTCAAAGGCTCCGAGATGGATAACATGGAACGCTGCTTCATGTACGTACTTTTGATAGATGAGGAAGGTACTTATGGTTCCGATTTAATGCCAAGATGTTTCATGAGTTTAATCCTGGAGGGCGGCTAATTAGCGAACCTGAATATCGGCGTGAACGCCGATATTTCATTTGCGGAAAGGAACAGAGTCTTGGGGGCCATTCTTTCTCTTCCATGAAGGAGGGCAAACACGGGAAGGGTCTTCCACTGCACTCATAGGTCGTCGCACAATTATCATATGATTGGAAATACTTGCAAAGTGCGGCTCAACGAAACCATTCCGCAAACTTAAGTTAACTGGTCCTACTTCTGTACAGTTATTTCAATTGAAAAATTTGGGTGCCATCTCATTGCTGCGGGTAGGATTCGACACACACCTTTGAGATGTCAGCTGCAGGGATCATCAAATAACTGCGTGCTCTTTCGAAATTGAAGATCATATCGGTGAATCGAGATTTTCTTATAATCAACTCTTATTTCCATAGAGTCGCCCTTCTTCTATAATGATAAAAGAGATTCCAGTTTTCTTGAATTTGTCTGTGTTGAAATAATCAACTCGAATACTCAACTTTTGGAGGACTATGAGCTTTGGAATTTTAGCCGCCACGCAGTCATAGGTCTAGAACTCTTCCTTTGTGGGGGAGAAAACCTAGAACTAAGATTATCGCAGTCAGGTTGGCTGATTTGCGGCGGAAACTGCAACGTCAACTATGAAACTTTGCGACAATACCTTACGCATGTTGGTGACAAGGTAGTCCTTTTCTTCTGTGTCATAAAATCATCAGATCATATCTCCAGCAAAGCAGCTCTGAAAGATAATTTTAGCTCGTACCTTCCTCTGCCCAGGATGCGCGCCGAAACACCAACATCGTGGAGCCCGGAAAAAGATAATCCTCCTTCGAGAACATTTGAAACGTTTGCTCAGGAAATGGTTCTAACGGTGGCTGTATCCGCAAACGGATTTGGCTGTTGATCCTATTTGTCTGGTGTTTTACGTTGTTCTATGTTGTTCTATGTCCGCTTCCATCCGGAGATGTAATCCTTTCTTTCGCCCGCATCCACCTTATTCAGCTCAAAATCTAAAGTGAGTTTTACGTTGCCTGCCATTGAAGGAGTCATTGAAAAGTTCTTATTTATGTCGAAGTCTGGTGTCTGAATCAAGGCTGTCTGATGCAGAGTGATCACGACATTTTCAGGAGATTGATAACCTGGTAACCATGGGTTCAGTAGTTGGAAACATGGCAGACTCACGGGGGCTCATTTCCAAAAACATTGGAAAGGAAGCTTGCATTGTATTTGGGAGACGCTATACACTCAGTTCAACACTGGGGGTATTCCTTCACGCTGTGGAGTTTCTTCATCCTTTCTATCCTCTGCCAAGTGTGCTCAATCTCTTCCTTCGACGGCTACAGTCCTTACTGCTTGTGTCTCTAACATTTTCATTATGTATATTTACTCTTCACACAACCACACTCATTTGATAATTTAGACATCTCATCTTCTTTTACGTTCATTTTCCGTCTAAGAGAACATCAAAAGTTTAGTCGCTACTGCCTTTCAAAATGCATTCCTTTACCATCACACTCGTTCTCTTCTTCATCAATCTCTCCGGTGCCTACAAGTTGAAGCATAACTATGATCATACCAACTGGTTCACCTCCTTTACTTATGAAGATGTGCGTCTATTCATGACATCTCCACTTGGGAAATTCTAATATACAATTAGCTCCCTGATCCAACACATGGAAACGTTGACTATGTGTCCCTCGCTGATGCCCAGAAGCTTGGTTTGACCAAGATCATAGGGAACCAAGTTTTCATGGGCGTTGATAACACTACCGTTCTTAAAGACACTGTGAATGGCAAGAGAAAGAGTATCTGGGCCGAGAGCGTCGATGAGTTTACCCACGGTGTTCTGATTGGCGATTTTGCACATATGCCTGGTAGTGATTGTGGTAGCTGGCCTGCATTGTGAGTCCACAGTCACCCCAGCCACCCCCATAGTCTAATCTTATGCTAACCACAATCATCTAGCTGGACCGTTCGAAACGATGGCGACAAACCATACGGCGAGATTGATATCCTAGAGGGAGCTAACGGCGTCACTCAAAACTACATCTCACTTCACACTACCGGAGCCTGCACCTTCGATCCTCCCACGAGCACCCAACATGGCTCAATCAACAACGGCAACAAAGACTGTAAGGTTTCCAACAATGGAGCAGGCTGCAGTATTAAAGGTACCGCCAACAGCTTTGGTACCCCTTTCAACAAAAACGGCGGCGGCGTTTACGCGATGGAATGGACATCAACTTATATCCGTGTTTGGTTCTTTTCTCGTAATGGGATTCCCTCGGATATCACGAATGGAAACCCAACACCAAGCAATTGGGGCATGCCTACAGCCAACTTCGATAGTGCTCATGGGAACTGCAATATCGATGCTAACTTCCCCGCTCAAACTGTTGTAAGTATATCCTCAACAACCTCTCCTCCAAGCAAGCTCAATTATCCTTCATAATTTGCAGTGAAGCTGACATTTAATTCCCAGTACTTCGATACCACGTTCTGTGGAGACAACGCAGGAGGTAAAGCTTGGAGCTCATGGAGCGATTGCCCTGCGACGACAGGCTACTCCACTTGTGAGGAGTATGTTGCGAAGACTCCTCATGCTTTCGATGATGCTTATTGGCTCGTCAACTCTGTCAAAATCTACCAATAGATTCTTATTTTCGATTCTCTTGTATTCTTCTCAATTTGGTTTGAACCTGGTCAAGGGTAGAGTTCTCTCAAGGACGCCTGGAGTGTTCGTTTGATATTTATTATTGTATATAGTTGGATCCATATGGGACATCTTTGTTGGAAATAAATAATGCCCTCTTATATAATCTTGAAAACTTGCAGTGATGTTATATGAATTTTGTGTTGAGTAAACAAAACCTATGAGTCAAATTTCCGCGATGTGTATTCCGTCATATTCTTTCGATCCGTTGTATATGATTCAATCCGTTAGACGATACACTCCAGAATCTATAAATACGTTACCAACTTCCCTCAAGCTTTTCCAGTCGACCCCATTATGTCCATCTGATGCTCAATCAATTTCTGAATCAAATTCGTTCCCGTCTCCATAAGCTCGGTCAGCGGGACCTTCCCAGTATTTTCCGCAACATATTTGTTATACTTGTGTAGAACCAGATCATTAACATTGCACCTCGTCATCCCTCCTTTTATACAACCTTTCATAGTATCATCAGGAAACGTATTCGTGCCATGAAGCACTAGTCGTACTCGACCATTCGTAGCTTTCCTTATGTTCGCCAGTCTGTCGGTGCACATGGAATTAGCCACCAAACAAGAAATCAAAACATAAATTTGGCTCAAGTATATGATGTAAATAGGATGCCCACCTATCAAAATCCAGCTTGATATTCTCCACTCCTCCATAATTCCCATGCACATTCCCAAAAGCCGGAGCCAAAAAGTCCACTCCCGTATCCACAAACTCCAGCGCCTCCTCCGGACTCGTAAGCAACCCTTCCAAATCGCCTGTATCTTTTACTCCATCCTCACCCCCATTTATTCTTCCACATTCCGCTTCCACTGCGATGCCCTTATCCTGCAATACCTTCGTCAACCTCCTCGTCTTCTCCAAATTCTCTGCCTTGTCGTAATGCGACATATCGACCATGATACTATCGAACAAACCCATTTCCGCAGCTCTGAGTATCTCATCTTCGGATTGCGCGTGGTCCATGTGCAGGACGATGGGGACGGATGCAGTGCTGCAGGCGGCGTACGCGAGGTGGATTAGAAGCGGGGAGTAGTGGAGTGACCAGGGGAAGAGGAGGATTTGAGCGGGAGAGCGTTTGCGTTCGGCGGCGCGAACTACTGCTGTTATGGTTTCGAGGTTATACTTGAGTGGTGGTGTTAGCAATGGGATTATATATGAGATTGTGAGGGGTACATACTGAGACTACTCCCACTACGCCATAACCGCCATCTTCAGCTGCCTGAAGCATGCGAATGGCTTTGTTATTTTGCAGTGATTTAGACATGTTGTATGAGAGCTAGAAAGTGAAGAAAAGGTAGTGAATTAAGATATGCTAGATATTTGAGGAGCTCCCTGAGCGATGACGACGAGGTTGGATGCGGGGCAACGACCATTGCGGGCCGAGGTTCTTCCGGCTCGGTCCGAAACTATGGCTGAGGGGCAGATCTCATCTTATCTTATCAGATGCTACCCTCGTTCCCTTCAGCTGTGACAGTATCCCCTTGACTGCCATACGCGACTTCCCCACCTTATTTTGGTAAGGTCGCGAGTAGTTGGCAGTCAAGTGGATGATTTAGAGATGCTTAAGCATTTGATTTCGTTTGTATTAGCAAGTTAAAAAGACCTCATTGAGCTTGAGTGTCATCTTATATTTCCAGATTCTCAGGAACCTGAAAACACGACCAAGGTAAATGGCAACAACAACCATTACGCCTGCTTTCATCAACTGGAGACAAGATACTCGGAATTTATGAAAGTATAAGCAAACGTAATCGATATTTATGAGCGAAATTTCAACTCCAACTTCTTTTTTAAATAGAATTCTCACGAGTCACGGCGGCCGTAGTGATTTGTTGACCACAGATCCAACGTCGTCCTAAAACTCAGCATAAATTCAATCTTAGAAATATTACAATGAAGACTGGTTGGTTCGATACGTCCTCGGGTCTCCATCATATATTTCGAGAGACTTTTATATATGTCACGAAACTCAACTTGGAGAAGAGAAATTTATGTGATGGTCAATGATGTATTGTGTTTCCACTAATTGGTAGTCAATCCCAAAGTTCTTTCATATAAGTCAGATCTTGGATAGAAACCATCAAAGAAATCAGACTCAATGCCTGTCTAAATTTTAGCTACTCTTCTGCCGTGATCTCGCCATAGTCACAGAGACTTAAATACTTCATGAGATGTATTAGGAGTAGTCCCAATATCAATTGGATCACGAATGATGAACTATCTGCAGTGGCGGACAGAAAGTCAAGCTTGGGTCTCAAAAGCGCGCGAGAGACACTGATACTAGAGAATTTAGAGAATAAGATCTAAGGAACTCTCCCGCTGATACCCATTTGATATGAAAGAGATTTCTTTGCGCCTGATTTGAATCTTGGCTACTCGAATACAAACCTTTAGTGCTTTGATTCAATGTTGAGCATTATTTGGTCGCCACTATGATTAACGTTCGAGAGCGCACCTTTGCCATCTTTGCTGTCCCCGAGATTTGAATTCAATGAATAGTTGAAAGACATGTTAGGATTACTTGGGTTCTAGAACAGCGCCGGAATTGAATTTTCTTCGTGCGTATGGATTCTCATCAATGCGAACTTCCACAGCGAGTACCAACTCTGCCGTATACGCAAACTATCCACACATGACAAATTCGTGACCATAAATATGACTTTTGATCTATTTTTCATCCATCCTTAATGGATTATGTGTCTTAATCCTCTCGACAAAGTATGTTGGGTTCTAGGATCAGGAAGATTCATCTCCTGCTGTAGATTATGCACCAAAAACTTTACAAGCAACAAGCCTTGAAATGTATAAAAACTTTTCAAGAGCTTGGAGATATACATTACTGAGGTAGAGGATCGTACGATGAGAATACGTGTAGGCATTTCTTATAACAACTTGAGGTACTTTTCCCAGGCCGCGAGACATCATGTAAGCCCTATGGAGAGGCTGCGCTCTAACACTGCAGAGAATGCAATTCCTTTCTATCATATAACGGACATTCACTTTATCATAGAATTCTTCCTGAAGAAACTGCTGGATCCCTTTATTCGGATATACTTCCATCTTACCGACCTGGACTCTTTTGAGAATATTCAATCCATGCCAAGATTGTGACGAAACCACTAATAAAAGTGCTGAATGACCTTAGAATATTGAACTAAAGAGCCAAGACTATATACAGGAAGAAAAAGAGGCTCTATATAGAACCAGAGGGCCCCAGGGCTAGCCTTAGCAATACCCTTAGTGAAGTGCATGACTTAGGTGCAACTGCGTATACACGACTCAGGTGTGAATCGGTACGAGTCGTCACAAAGATGGAAGCCGTGGAACAGTGAGAAGCCACGGACTACGGGTGTATATTCACTCGAATGCATGAGAAAGTTCTGAGCCTAGAGTATGTCAAGTAACATCATCTCCATCATCTCTATCACTCAATCCTCAAACATCCTTGAGATGTCGATGAGCCTTGCCACGTCTATAATAAGATGGCAACTATACCTTCTTAGCATACTTGACGTTACAACCATGCTTTCCACGTCTAATTTCGTTTCTAAACCTGAGTTGCATGGAGGAACAGTGTCGCAGCTCCACTGCGTTCTCATCCCGCGATACCTTCGAAGTTCGTCCCCACTCGTGGACGTATTCCTACGTTGGCCCTTCGTACTCAGTGATTAGTACAGTCTGCAGCAATGACAGTGATATCTTCCGCCGCAATTTGCGCCGCAACGGTCCACTTTATCTATCAATGAATCGGTCCTTCTCCGAGTCCGCTTTTCTCCAAGTATCTGCACTCCACCTCTTCTCTCTCCCTCTCAGCCATTCCACCCACCCGCAGAATCCTCTAACGAAGATCTGTGCCGTGTCTCCACCCCCGTCGGACAACTCCGCTAGTACTTCCACTGCTCAACCCCAACTCCAATCCAACTCTCTACATTCCAGACCACTATCAAAAACCCCTTGGCATACTTCATACACCCCTCCTAAGTTTCTCTTACCAAAACCAATTACCTACCAAAAAAACTAAATTCGCCCGACCTATTGTTGAGCGCCTTTTTTCCCCCTCCCACTAGTTCTCTCGCCCATCTTCCCAACCATTAAGTTAGCAAAGCCAAGCCCGCCTCACCCTTGGCTAGTGAGTGTCCACTCGCTTACTGCACTCTCCCTCCCACGATACTGCATGGATCACTTCTTACTAACTTAGATACAATGGCCGTTTGTTGATCTTTTTACTCTACTTCTCAGCTAAACTTTATTTTGACTATGTGACACTAGTCGGATATTTGGACTGTGTGACACTAGTCGGATATGCACGCTAGTCGGATATGCACGTATGTACTATTTCGCAAAGTTTCAATTTAAAAAAATGGTTATTCTCCGGAAGGGTTTTTTGTTTTGGCTTGGGTGCGGATGTTTATTTAGTTTGTCTTACTTTTGGTAGAGAAAATTTTCTCCTAAAGAATTTGATTACATCAGCATTAGGCGGATGTCGAAGCTTTTTGTTCATCCGGGACTGCCGTCTAAACTTTTTTCATTTCGGTTTGATTACAGGAGAAAGGAGTAGGGGTCCATGTTTAAGGTTGACTAGGACCCGGCGGCTTTTGTCGCAATCTTTGTCTTGAATGGGAGTTTTCGATTAGAGATAATTTGGCGTGCTCCCTGTAAAGAGAGATGGAGGACGGATTCGCGGTTCTAGATGACGGACGATGGACATTGATTTGGGTTAAGTCGTCCCTCTTCTCCCTGCCTTCGGACTCTTCAAGCCATAGTTTCTTTAAACTTCATACACCGCTCCTCGTTGGTCATGTTTGAGGGAATAGCTTGTGTCTTACTCGTAGGATGCTGCCTCGTTCGGAGTAATACGCCATATCCCTCCTGAGTCAGTGTGAACTTGACTGCCGCTGAAACTCTGTTCTAGTCCTTTGGTCAATTTTTTTTTTTCATACAGCAGAGCTAATTTTATCCTGATCTTCACGATCGGCGTTTCTATCCGTGTCTAGATATGGTAAAATGCAAGAGCAGAGACGAATCGATATTTGTTATCTAGAGACATGGTATTGTAGAGACTTCGACTGAATATCTATTATGCCCCTCTTGGAAACCGAGGGGTTATCTTCGATGCCATTGTCACCTAACTGTATATATTTTCACATTGATACTTGAAATACATGATAGTAGTCCAATGATCGGCAATTATCACCTCGAACTCCCGCGATCTTCCTATTCTCCCATTGATGTGGATGCCAAAAGTTGTACTACTTCCTGGAAGAGTAGGTAATACATCCTCACTTGCGATGTCGAAAGATAATAGTCTATACGCTGGCGTTGAGTGGGGGCACTGCTTTTGAAGATTTAGTTTCAACTATCGTCATGGAGCATAGCATATCCCACGAGATACACTCTTGACAACGAAGTTGTGTGACGGTGGCGGTTGAGAATGGCGGTCGTCACTTGGCAACTTACGCGCGTTATCTGCTCTATGAACGTTCTTATTATGGGATTATCATTAGCTATATTATCATCAGCTATATGTCCTGTATCACAGTCATTATGAAATGTAGTGGTGGAAATTTCGTAGTGGGAAGTCTGGATAAATGGTGGGATGTGTATGAACTCAACGATTGAGCATGTCACAGCATAAATCTTTCTTCGGAGAATTTTCAAGCGTGGACCATGGACGAGAGAGTAGTAATCTGTGGTTGTATGTGGATTGAGGTATTGGTATTGTGACTTGAATAGATAGAAGATTCAAGAAGAGTCGAAAAGCAGTATAGAGTTCATGTCAACGTCAGCAGAGAGAGAGAAAGGGTGTTTGATTCCCCGCTTAATCACATGTAAACTGTGTTATCAATTCTCTAAAATCCTGATCTCAGGTAATACAAGGACATGAAAAACGAGAGTCTTCTTGGGACAACAAGATAGAATATCCTCCACCACTCAGCAGATAATTACTAATCCGGATTGAAAGAGGGGATGGTAGTATTCAGAAAATGAGGATATATTATTCTTATTATTGATGTCATGAACTTGGCAGACCAAACGTTCATCACAGGTATATTTGAAAATTGAGTTCTCGATTCCTGATGCCGTCGGCCTTGCCGTCTTGCTCGCATATATCCCTTATAGTAGCGTCTGCAATCTAGCAGTAAGGGCACTACCCCGCAAAATGAATATGACAGATTGAATAAAAGAACCTACATGCTGTAGCTTCCTGCCCCCGTAATTATGACGGCTTCGTCTCTCGCCAGCAAAATTATCACATCTCAACGTCTCCAGCCTTCTTCTTACATTAAAAAAATCGCATGTAAACGGATGTCCCGAATAAGTATCCCATTCCCTCAGATATCATCTCAACGGCACAGTTTGAGGTTCCAGACATACATACATACCCAATACATATACGCGTCTTACCACAAGAATCCAAAATCGCCATCCGCACCCCTCATTGGTCACGATAACGGCGCTCAGACGTTTCCCCGCATTTCAGGGTTAATTTATGGGGATATGATAGATCAACATCTTACGTCCTCATCCTCGCACGAAATTACACTTAACCAAGATATTGCGAACCTGTTCTATGCGTGGTTATCTTAGCACCTAATTTTGCCTTTCTGTTTATCTGGCTTTATGTATGAACAGTATAGTATGTACGAACACCATCATGTCCTCGTATTCCACCAAAGCATCCATCCACCCACGACACATCACCTCATATCACCCACCCAAACCCATCCCCTCCTACTCATACTGCAAGCCCGACCCTGCAGATCCCACCGCATACAGCAGACGTCGCCAAGAACAAGAACGCCACTTTCTCGTTCTAGAGCAACGCCAAATCCTCACTAGAAAAATAATACTTGATATTCGACCAATCACGTCTCTTCATCGTCATATTGTACCTCGTTTCCAAACGGCTCGCTCCTTCTGGCAGGTATTACCTCGATTCAAGGCCTGATCTAGAAGTGCGGGTGCGTTGAACTGATCGGTCATTTTTCTCATTTTCTGCTTTTAGGCATGTGAATTGAATGCCAATGATTGTTCTGTTTTTCCCAGAAGCGCGGAAGACGGACATCCTGACTGCATATGTATGGTGTGTATGCACACATATGCAGAGGCGGTCGGACATAAATCGGTATGGCAAATAAATAAATTCGTGTGTGCCAATCACCTCTTCATTGATAGAAGGCAGTGAAAAAATCTAGTGGCAAACATGTCAAGGGGATGGTATATCGAGGCAAGTATTACCTCTCCAAGACCGATATCGTCTACTCCCCCCTCGATTATGTCTCGGTAATATTAGGGGGCATTCAGCTAACCTAGTCATTTCTCTCACTTCAACGTTGCCGATTCCCGCGGACTACTACCACCAAGACAAATATCAAAGCACGCTATCGATGACTAACTCGCACTATCACCTCTATGCATATTCAATCCAAGCAACCAATCAATTGTATATTAGCCATCAACCAATGTAATCTATCTTGCACCAGTTCCTATCAAATAACCACGGCAGTACTGTATCTTTCACCTCTTATGGTACTACCACACGCTATGACAAACTACACCATCACACCACACTACCACACCACCGATCATTCCACAAATCACCTCCCTCTCTCTCCACCTCTTCCATAACACAAACCCATTCTACAGCATATTTAGTGGCTTGCTTTAGGTAGTACCATGCATTCCACACAATGCACTGCTACTGCGAAATAAACCTCTTTATTCGTCATACAATCTCAAAACAGTGAAATGCTTGCTTACACAGACAGGAAGATGGGTAGGACGACAACGAATCTGGATGCATGCATACGTGTCTGCAGAGAAAAGTGATGTAAGTAGGGTACTTACATGTACATGGCATAGCTTGGCATATGCGAGGTAGATGCGAGTCATTTGGTGACATGTGAGCGAGATGATTGTGGTAGTGAGGGAAGGGAATTTGATGTGGTACAGGCGGTAAAGGGAGAGGAGAGGGAAGGAGAGAGGGGAGGGTATAGGAATGGGGAGGAAGAGCGAATAGAGATATGGAAGAGTAAAAGTAATGGGAAAGTATAGGCGATGTGAATTGAGAGGTTTCTCAAAAATGTAGAAATATAGATAGAGGGTAGTTTGGTGTATATGTATACTGTTGATGGTATAGCAAGAGATAGCTAGAAAAAGAAAGAGAACCCGAGACGAATGTATTAGTGAACATTCTTTGCAGTTCACTTGTTTGCAAGCAGAGAATAGGTGAAGTGAATAGAATGAGATATTGTATTTACCATCTCAGCTTACTAAACTTCACTACAATATGATCACCAACCCACATTATGCTCACCAAACCAGACTCACCTTATCCTCGAACCGCACCACGTTCACTACATCACCAAATCTCCTCCACTCTCTCTCTCTTCTCATTCCCCTCTACCCCTTTAGAAACTCAACACCCAACAACGATTCTATACCAAACCCCAAACTCTGGCCTCCCCAGCGCATAGTCACGCTATCCCTCACTCACGCTCCGCACTCACCAGATCCTCCCTTCACCACCAAGTACTCTCCCCAAAGCCCAATCCCGTTCAAAAACCAAGCGTACGTATACATAGCGAACCATTCCAAACTTCACTCAAACTGCGCCTCCCACCTCGCGCTCTCTTCCTCTTTATAAAAGTCTCACTTGACTTTCCCGCCTGCTCCTTAACTCCTCCTATTCCTCCCGAATTCCTGCCTTACCTTACTCTTCTCATTTACCTTACTTTACCTTACCCGCCACAGCCACAGCTCACACCATTCCACCCCACTCTCCCCAACCCAGCTCAACCCAGCGCTTAACTTATGGTCCAAGCCCTCGCTCCCTCCCACCCCCTACCCACTCCAACCAAACCACAAAGAAAAGAAAAGAAAAATTAACGCAAATCACGGGATCGCGTTCCATGCGACCCGGATCGAAAATCTCCAAATCCTTAATGGTACCTGGCGATAGATTAAAATTGTATGATTATTGCGTGCAGACCGTGTGGAAAGTGGAGAGCTAGGGTGGGGTTTTTGAGGAATAGTCAGCGTAAAAATGAAAGTGGAAGGACTTGGCGTCAAAATACAGAATGAAATGGATGAAATGTTGGTGTTTCAGAGGCTTCTGGAATGAATGAGATCAATGCATGGATGAAGGCATGGGATATTGTAGAACTGGGGATTGTTTGTAAAAGTGAGTGATTTATGGAGGGAAGCTTGGTGGGTAAGGAGCGAGTAAATGCTTGGATTCAGCAAGCGCTTTTCCGTGCGTACACAGCGTGTATCGACTTGCTGTCGTGAGTTTAAATCCCAAGTAACTCGATACCAAACACCAAATTCACAGCCTCCCAGCGAGGCCAAAAGCACAAACCTGTTGTCCTCTGGCCACCGGGTAGCTAATCGTTCAAAATCGCGGACCTTCAGGTCAACGCTCGCTGCCCGGTAGCCAGCCCAGCTAACCCGTACCGCTACGGACCAATTCTCTCACCATATTGCTGGTCGTCGTTACATCACCGTCCGAATTCCTTTCCGCGCGGCCGGCCGCGATGTGCTCGAGGATTCCAACAGCTAGGCTAAGCATTCTTCTTAGGTATGTGTATATCGTGATGTACAGTCCAGTACAGCCCACAAATCACACGTGTACTGTAACCAGCGACTATAGTTTGAATGTGAAGAACCATGTATTTGTCTAAAGAAGGAAGGAGGAAAGCGCTTAACTTGAGGGATATTTGTCGATCGGGAGCGCTGAGTTGAGCAAGGCAAGTGGAGAACTTCTATTTCGATCGTAAGGAGATATGGGATTCTCGGTATGAACGGCGCTTATCGTACTGTAGTCTGTATTGTATCCTTCCTTCTCCTCTCTTTCTCTCCTCTCTTGGTGATCCAACCATGTAGAGACTTGAAACATGGGAGAGAATACCATAGCATAGAATTGCACTGCCGGTACCAACATTGCGGGGTAACCATGCCATGCCGTTCCAGAACCTTCCCGTCGCCATCTTGGCAACGTTTCGCAGCTGATCAACTAATAGACACCAGAACCATATTATTCATGAGTGAGGTCACGATAATACTTTCCTCGACCCACCAACCCAACCTCGACCCGCCCATCGCTTGCTCGCTCGACCCCATTGTATCCATCAACCCTTAGCCCTCCCGTCTGTCCGTCGCCACGGCATCAACCAGACCCTCCCTTCCCATAGAAAGCCGGGGACAACATAAACAAGAAGAGCATCATCTAAACTCACAAGCAAACCTATTTCCCAACCCGAGGCCTCCCTCCCGAGTCTAAAATATTGATCACTTGACGAAGGAAACGAGTAAGGTAAAACATCCTAACGTAATCTAAATCATCCAGAAAGCTATCTCGCCACAAGCCAGACCAGACCCTGCCATAGGTACCGTACCTGTACCATGCCATGCACGCCCAGTAAGGAGCAAGTGAGTAGAGCGCCGAGGAGGTAAACCATCTCCACCTCTCGCCCCGCAAGCCAGGCGACAAAAAATCCGGGGAAATAAAATAAAATAAAATATACAACTAAAAACCCTCACACGTCATTTCACAATAGGAAGTAGGCTCGAAAAGGGAACTGGATAATCCCCCCCCCCCCTCCAATTTCTTCAATGCCACAACCTTTTAAGACCCACGCCGCAGTTCAGGCTCAAAGAGCAGAGCGTCAACAATGAGGCTGAGCGTCTATGTTCATCTGTTGGTGTTTTGGGATTCCATTTCGCCCGTATGCGGTTAAGAGAAGGTAGAGGGAAAGAAGAATAGCCTGGAGTGGGTGGGAAGAGAAAATGCGGGGTAAAGAGAGTTTAAAGATCCTTCGCTCTTCGAGGAAAAGTATTTTGTTTTAGTGCTGCGAGCTAGAACGAGAGAGAGGTAAGGAGATGTAAGATTACATAGAAGGAAGGAGAGCGGAAACAGGATGTGGATATCAACGAAGCTATGCTTTGGTTGAATTGTTACTAGGATTTTGATACTTCAAGATAGATAGGTAGATAGGGACTCGATAGGAGTGGAGATGGTGGCTGTAAAGCAACGTAAGAAGACAGAAATAGAAAACATAGAGTTGGCAGCTGAGTTTATTGATGAGTTGTGTATATATGTCTGTATGCACTACGCCGTACTGTTTTGAGTAAATAGGTCCGCAGTTCTTCAGTACAGGTGTCGGTAGGTAGGACGAAGAGAAGGTTGCAGCTCGTAGGCAGTATTTTAGTTTAGCTGATAACTTAGAAGCATAGAAAGGAAAGTGAGAGGGTAAAACGTGCTCAGTTCTCAGTCGATGGAACGAATCTGAAATCTAAGCTTCATCCAAAGTTCCAAACTATGCTATGCTATGCTATACTATGCTTCTGTACTCGCCGAGTCAGGAAGCCGGTGTTGTGATGTGATACATAACCGACGGCAGATAGGAAAGACGCTATACTATGTGTCTTGAATTGGTTTCGATTGCAACCAAAACGAATCAGCAAAAGCTTATCATGATTCCATTCAAACCCGAACCGCTTGATTCGACCACACTTCGTGGAAACTCCATACGAACAGACAATCAATAAACCTATCCAGCCCACTCAGTACAACCGACCTGTCGACAGTGAGGTGAGCGCAGGACAAACCAAATCAATATTGACTCACCAGGAATGTTGTATGCAGCCTTCAAACCTTCCCCTCCAAACCGCAGACGATAGAATAAACTTTTCATATGATCAATCCATCCATCCATCCCTCCCTCCCAACTATCCCAACTTACTCTCGGCCAAATTGTGGGGTTTTCATGAACATCCACCACGATGCGATGCGATGCGATGCGATCAGATAGCAGCACAGCATCACTCGCACAATGCGAATGCCGGCCGGGTCGGTACTGCTGGCTGGTTCCATAATGGAGAAGAAGGGCCGACAAGCCAACCCTTCTCCATGGAGTACATACGGCCAAACGCAAAGTTCGGTTGGCGATGAATGGATCTGGCGTATAGGATAGAGCGTACTTGTTCGGAGGAAAGCCGGAAATCCGGGGGATGGACAGATGGATTAAAACAGACGTCCCTGCTTGCATTGACTTGACCGGACTTACACGAGCCCTCAAAGTTTCATCACGAACATCCAAATTGGCTTTGTTTGTACAACCTCCGTAAGGGGCGAGGACGACAACGACAACGACAACCAACGCACATCGGCGATAACGCCCTCTCACCTCACCTCACCTCACCTCACCTCCCCAATGCAGCTAGACCACTTTACCAGCATAAATCCAGTACAATAATTATCCTTACACCGTAATCTTCCAACTTTTCGCACAATTGCTCCCTCCTCACATCGAGATTTGAGAGTCTAGATCGGGTTATCCTCCGTCTCGTTTTTCCTGTACCTGTCCATGTCCCATCTCTTCCTCCGCGTGACTTACTGCCAACTCCCTCTTCCCGGTTTTCCTACAATCTCGTCGTTCCGTGCCTAGATGTTGTACCTGATCGACGCCTTTCATTCAGATCTACTTGGTGGGTAAAGGAAAGGGAAGCCACCGAGCCAGCGAACAACCAGCAAACAAGCCCCAGCCTTACTGTACTGGCTTCCTTCACCGTTTTTTCCACGAGCACCATCTGAATCATCTGACGAACTCATTGCTTTATTGCCCTTATTCCCTTGCTCCCTTTCGCCCTTCATCGCGCATCCTCGTAACCTCATCTTCTCCATCTCAGCTCATCCAAGCCAAAAAAAAAAAAAAAAAAGCAAAAAGAAAGCATGAAGAAAAGCCATGGCCGCAAATGACATCATCTCTTCTTGTTCAATTATCCACATCCACGTCCACATCCATATCCACTACCACCTCCACATCCAACCTCCACCCTCGTACGGAGTCATTCGACTTGATTCCCAAAACGAGAAATCCTCCTCCTCCTCCGCTCCGTCCGTGAGCCGAGTTGAGTTGGATTCAATCTTCCCTCTCACTCCCACCCACTCACTCGCTCACTCATCCACAACAAAGTCCCCCCACTCACTCCTTCGCCTAGCCCCGTCTCGTCTCGTTTCAGCCCCACTCCACGCAATTGGTCCAGCCCAGCCCAGCAACTTTGCTGCAGGTGAGTGGGAGTGTGGCGCGAGCTATCCGAATCCGTGCTTTGGTTCGCGGACCAGTGAGAAGCAAAAGGAGAGGACCGTGCTGCAAACCCGCTCTTTCTCTTTCTCTCGCTCCAGT
Source organism: Clarireedia hainanense (assembly GCA_026225975.1). NCBI lineage: Eukaryota > Fungi > Ascomycota > Leotiomycetes > Helotiales > Rutstroemiaceae > Clarireedia > Clarireedia hainanense. The sequence goes on from JANHAA010000025.1 coordinate 204,778, forward strand.
GTACAGTAAGAATGTCTCACTTCCTTGCCCCAACATTATCAATATTATCATTATTTATCATCAGCATAAGCATAATCCACCAAACAATTGCACCGACAAAGGCAAAAAGGCGAAAAGGCGAAAAGGCGAGAAGCGAGACATTCAGATAAGGGTTTCCCCGACACTGAAACCCTTCTTTGGCGAGCCATTTTTTTTTCTGTTCTTCTCGTCTTCTAGCAACTAAAACAATTGGACTTGGATGGACAGCAGACAGTTCATCCCACATATCCTACCCTATCCCATCGGGTCTTTTCTAGAAAGCACATAGAATCTCAGCTCTGTGCTCTGCTATTCGGTGAAGTCGCATCCACCTCGCTTGCTCATTTAATCAATCAATCCAGCTGGCACCCAAGTTAGTTACTGTATGAAGTAACTTATGTATGATGACTTTTTCTCTCACTGTACAGGAGGATTCATTTGTTCTAGTACCCGAGCAGCCGCGTTCTAGATCTGCGCTTCCTTGGTTTTCTCTCTCTTTCGTTTCTGACACAGGGATAGGGATTAGGGTGGAGCGTCGTGATAAGGTGGGTAAAAGGGGTAGGGATGTCTTGGGCCAATGGAGGGATAGCATCGGGATATTTTTGGGCGCCCGGGTTTGATAGAGTGAGTGAGTGAGTGAGTGAGTGATTGACGGATGGCGATGAGGATGAAGGGAGAAAATCACATCGAGAAAGAGGATGCTGTAGATAGATAACACGAGATGAGATGAGATGTGTATAGCGATGATCAATCACTCGCTCACTCAGTCATTCCCTTCACGGAATACCCAAATCAACGCTTTTCCTCATCCTGCACCCAACCAACCACCCACCCACCACAACCCACAAACAACAAACAGTAATGAAGATTCGTAAGAAAGCGATAACCACATGAAGCACTTTCTGTTTCTGATAGGGCGATTCCGGCACGCCCGCACGCAAAAAGAGATACAGTACTTCGTAAAACAAACCCAACCAAACAATTGACTCAGTCAGATAGGTGGAAGATGTACGAAGGAGACTCAGATCGAGCTATTTACTTACCTCCTTCCTTCCTTACTTTCCTTTGCTGGCCGTACGAAGTATAAAAGGGTGTGAATCTTTTATGCTTTCCGTGTTGTGTTGTACTGTGCTGTAACTTACGAAGCAAAGGAAGGAAGGAAGTATGCTTCACCGCTCTCTGATGCTATGCTATGCTATGGCTGTGCTATGTATGCTATGCTAGACAAACAGGCAGATTGTGTGAGGCGCGACGATAACTTTTATGAAGAGGCAAAGACAAAGAGGATAAGTGCTTACTAACTTGGCCGTCCAAGTGACTATGTATGTATGTATGTATGTATGTATGTATGTATGTATGTACTTGTTTTTGTATTCGGTGTCCTATTTTATCAGTCAGTCAGTCAGGCAGGCAGGCAGTCCGTCCGTCAGTCAACCTTTTTACTTTTACCTCCCAGGACAGGACAGGACTCCGTACAACGCAGGGCAGGGTATCCTACTCAGTCCGGACGATTGCATGCAGTAGCTGTTTCCAAAGTGTGGTGCTCCTTCTTCTTCTTTCTGCTCTAGCTTGTGATGATTCATCCATCTCCCTGTACCCTACTGTATGCTGCATCTAATCTATCCAAAGCAAACCAAACTGCCAGCTCTTGCGGACGGCGGGACAGCAAACACAAGTACGAAGGGTCCTGGGAAGGAATCTGGAGAAGGGATGGGACAGGATAGCAATGCAAGCAATGCAAGCAGGCAGGCTGGCAGGCTGGCAAGCAAGCAGGCAAGCACAAGACAGGTTTGTACAGCAACCCCAAGCAAGCACTCCAGTCTGGAGTACATACAGTAAGTACATTTGCATAAAGACGGGAAGCGGGAGGGAAAAAGTTAATTTGCGTGGGATTGATCTGTTTTGATCTGTTTGTTTGTGGGATAAGATCATATAGAGATAGATTCTCGAGATCTTCCCCGCTTCTCCATCCATTATTGTATTCATTCAATTGCTTGTTTATTTGCTTCATGATTCCCTGTTCATACATACATACATACATACATACATACATACGTACAGTAGAGTGTGTTCCCCGGAGGTTAACTCCTGCCAAATTATCGTATCGTATCATAATCTCGAATGGTACAGCATAGGGAGATGCATACGGACTTCGGGGAAAGGCGACGGAACGGGCGATGGGAAGTAGATAACAGGATGGGGGGAAAGAAACAGGATGGATTTACCGATTGCCGAGCAAGCATAGATGTAGATGTCTGACTGCATTCTTGCGTGCGTCGTATGATCTTTTTTTTTGGGCGCTGGATGGATGACGGGATAGGTTCATCGTCGGCTTGCTTGTCGGATTGATTTCTTGCGTGAGGTATCTGCGCCGTGCCGCGCACTGTACTGTATCGGAGAACAAGCGAAAGGAGCTTCGCTCTCAGACAGAAGGTCAAGTGACAAAGACCAGGACCAGGGCAGGACAGGGAAGATAGAGCTTGGGTATGGAAAAGCAAAATAACGTTAAGAATAATGAGGTCATCGTTTGTGTGATTTGATGGGTGAACCGACGTCAAATCCAACGGTCCTGCGAGGGGGGTCTAGAACGACATTGTCGGCGATGCGAGTGACGGTTTTGAATAGCTTCAACAACTGCGGGTTGGAAAAATCAAAAAGCCACACGCCCCGGCCCGGCGGATCATCAGGTACAAATGGTTTTTTAACTTTCTCGGGGAGCAGTGTAGTGAGTAGTGTGGAAGTAATCGTCGATCAGGTTCAGCCCGGTTGGGTTCACGAGGTACGGCACAAAGGGGGAGGGAAATATTGTACCTGCCTTACTGTATGTAACGTCTGAGTAGCATTGACTTGTGAATGGTTGCTATTTGTCTAGTCAGGTCAGTAGGAAACTTGGTAGCAATCCCAACAGCATCGTGGATCGCGAAAATCTGATCAGATCTGTGAAATCGCGATGGCATGACCCCGGAACTGGTTGTGAAGGAAGAGTAGGAAAGGGAAAAAAAGCTCCGTGGTGGTTTTGATACAATGTTGGTATAGGATGGATGGGACAGGATGCTGTTGGTCGATTCGGGGGTGGGGCTACCTCTTGGGGGTGAGGTGAAGTGAGATGAGTGTAAGATGAGAGGTATATATCCCTGACTCGTTCCCAGCAGGGAATAAGGAGTCTTCCTCGTCGTCCTTCTCTCCTCTTTGTACGAGGTACAGCCGTCACCATAGCAAGTCGCGTCGTCGCGACAATCGGCCGAGAAAGAATGAGGTTGGAATGATGAGAATTCCAAGACATTTGGAAACAAGACAAGACAGCATCGGACATTGTGCCTTGTACTCGGCTGCCGACTGGCGTTGCACTGTACTGTACGGCACTGTACTGTACGGCACTGCACTGGACTGTAGCTACTTATCAGCGGAGATTACCTTGACCTCAACTCAACGCACGTTCCATATGCGCGCGAGAGAGAAAGAGAGGGAGTGGAGATATGACGAATGGATCGTTTGCTAAATGAGGATATAAAATGTGAATCATACGAGAGGCATGTACGAAATATACCATAGTATGTCCGAGGTATATGTCCGAAGTATATGTCCGAAGTATACGAAGTATGTGTAGCGAAGAGCTCGAGCTTGTTTGAGAACACTCTCGTTTACTTTCGTTTATTTGGGGGGAGGGGGGCAGGGGCTGATCATTGCGGCGCGCGCGCGGGATGGATATTCATTGTTCTCAACAGATTGGAGTGCGGTTCGCCTGTTGTGTTTGATGAAAAGAGCTTGTTATCAGCGGGCGTATCTTGCGTGTCTTGCTTGTCTTGCTTGTCTCGCCTGTCTTGCTTGTCTTGCTCTGCTCGGTGAGCGAGGTTCACACGCTGGTGGGTGTGTAGGCAAGCAAGCCGGATGGAAATTTGGTGGCGGGTGTGGTCGATGGATAGATTACTTTGTCGATGGATTATCAATAGCTTCAATACTTACTATGCCGCCATCGTGGTGGCAATCCAATCCGTTCCATTTGATTTGATTGGATTTCATTTCCTTTCATTTGGATACCGTATTCCTTCCCTTCTGCAAAGACATGACCCCAACCCCATCGCTCCGCATCCGTCCAAACGCTTCCATGCTGTCCAGCCATTGGTAGATGTCACATCAATAATCGCATCATATGCAATATCGGAGGTCAATTATACAGAGAGTATACGAGGCCCAAAGCTTAATACCTGGAAATCCTCACCTGTGCGCAGTGGTTTGCCGATTGCGCGAGTAAGAGTTGGGGTTGCGAGGTTCCCTTGTCGCTGAGAGGCTTACCACCAAGTCCACCAAATCCACACCAACATGGGTCTTTGTACGGAGAACGTACCGCGCGCATGCCAACCGGGTACAGCCTACCTCGATTTCCGGAATGGAGTCTGCAGATGTGAGAATTGCACAGTCTGCCAGTGAGAGGTACCACAACGTACAGAGAGGCGTCTGCAAATACAACGACTTTCTTGTGTCTCGCTTTGTGTTCGCAGGATGGCGACGTGAAAGATAGGAAGGCAAAGGATGTTGCTGGAAATATCCCGGTAGTCTACCTTGTGCTGCAGGAGATATCGATATCGATCTCGACCGCGACCTCGACCTCGACTTCGACCTCGACCTCGACTTCGACTTCGACCTCGACCTCGACCATAAACTCCGAGACCCGTGACTGCAACTCCGAGAACCTGCCGCTGGAGAGTAGAAAGCGTCGAATTTGGGTTATCAATGAAACCCGTTGCTTGCGAGAAGATCAAAGTATACTTTAGTACTGTGAGATGTATATGTACCTACCGTATCCATACACCATCTCACCAGAATAATATCGGCATTGGACTCGTCATGCCGTACGACTTCAACGAGATTATGTCGGTCAGCCACAATCTATAAAATCTACATGCGGATCTCATCCCCCTCCAAGAGATAAGGGAAAGGGAAAAAAATAAAAAATGCAAAGCAAGAGCGCAAAATGTCAGCACGCGCATATCGAATTGTCAGCAAACTGAGGCGAATAAACCTACGGTAGGTGTGTTATGTGTGTGTGTGTGTGTGTGTGTGTGTTATGCACCCCGTCTGTTCCGTGTTCCGTGTCCCGACCCCCGGAGGTGCAAGGAGCAAACTTATCAAATCGTTACATAAAGTTACAAGAAAAGGCAAAGAAAGGGCAACGAAAAGGCAACGAAACGGCAAGCAAGTCAACGTTAAGATTTGCTCTTCATGTTCATACGGGTGGAGGGAAGAACGATGTTTGCCTCCCCGCCCGCCCGGGTCTCAACAAGCTGCGCAGAGCACCCGGGGATTGGATCGCCCTCAACCATCACTTCGTATCCGATGAAAATTTGCGACGTGCAAGGAAGAGAAGATGTACATATCGCACCGTAAGATTTTCCTCCCTCCCACCCTATCAAGCCTCCTTTGGCTTCCGACTACGGATCTCGTCTGGAAGCCGGCAACCTTAATTGCCCATCTGGGCAGAGTAGAGTGGTAGTGAGGGTGGTTGAGAAACGGCTGGTGCATGAGAAATCTCTCCTCTTTCCTCCACAGGATTGATGCTTCCGTCCATCATTGGTTCCCTTGACCCTTCCTTGGTCCTCACTAACCTTGGAGATACAGAACCTAGTAGCCACACAGCTATCGTACCAAAGCTCGATAGCTTCAAAGTATGCATTGAGCATCGCCAACTTTATTTCCCAATGTACTTGAAACTACTCCCCTCTGTTGCTGGGGATGCTTGAAAACCATCACGAATAGGTAGGTAGATAGGCACGCTGGACAGTACTGCAGTACTGTCAGCGTACGCGGCACTTGGCTCTGAGCAAGAGATGGGAAATTGGACTCCTGGCTCGCCAACCCTTTTTTGTTCTCGCCCTCCCCCTCGCGGCGCTTCGTTGGTGAGAGCGAGATCATTGAGGAGATAAGCGTACGATGGGTTTCTTCATCGACGATGTTGTACCCCTGTAATTGACGTTCTTGATACTCGATTACCAAGCAGATCCTTGAAAGGCATTTTACGCATTCTCTCCATTCTCATCCAAATCCCCATATTTCCCTTTTTACGCACAAACAATCGCTTCTTTACGGAGCTCACCAACAATGAAAACCACAAACTTCAAAACATTCTCCTCCCCCAAGCCCCTCTCCCCTCCCGGTCTGCTCTCTCTCCAAGCTTTCCAGCTCGTTCTCAATCGTGCTTTTCCTAACCAAGAAATAATCTTCTCCGTCCGGTCTAGGTTCTTTGACATGTTGACGCTACGCGGCACATGCTGGTCGACATACCCCGACTCGTGCAGATGGTGCACATTGTGGCTTACCCTTGGCGTTAGCCCCCCTGCTCAGCCATTTTCCGAGAATCGAGCACAGGTTCAGAGTCTTTTTGGACGAATCAGCGTGGGGTGGTTGTCGATTTCGTTGATGGATTGTGGGTTTTTCTTTTGGGTGAGATTGCATTTTCACTGCCCCGTCCTAGTGTGCGACTGCTTGAACGAGAGCCTCAGCGGTTCTTGGAACGTCTAAGCCAAGCTGGATTCGGGAAGAGGGTTACTGTAGATTGGCGGGTATGTAAATAATGAGCAAGCAATTCTTGGGGAGGGTGAGGATGGCCATAGCATGGCATGGCATGGCATGGCATGGCATGACATGACATGACTAGACTACGGCGTTGGACGTTCGATCTTTAGAGTTTTCACCTGACGAGCTGACTGACGAGTGTGTAGACGAGGAACCGACAACAACAGAAGGAGCGGAGACAGATTCATGCTCCAAAGTATACCTACCTTACCCTACTGTACTCCAACATCTAGTAAACCAATGATTGCTGTCCATGATCACTGACACACACTGGGCGGACATACATATCTTTCCATGCTTGACATTACATTGCATACCAGCTTTTCCATGCATAGGAAGTACAGACATACCTACATACACATACATACATACAGCATACATACATACATACTGTCGTAGATAGACAGTCGACAGCCGACAGTACATATCCCACTTCCCTCAATCGCCTGCGTGCAGGAAAAATCTCATCACCATGATCATGTTCGTGGTCCCTCAAGCTTACACGATATCCATGTTCGGATCTTCAATGGACTGATAGGTCTGGCAGCGTCTCCAGTACTCCATAAGTCTATGCTCAATTACATCTTGATACCACGGTACTTGTTGTTGAGACAAATCAAACGTTTGTGGGCACACTGGGGTAGGTTGGGGGGGAATGGCTTTGTTGTCTGAAAGATCGATGTAGGATTGCAGATTTTCATACTAGTTGTTCTCCGTGTGCTCGAACCATAATGGAGGGAGCGCCGTCAACATTGCTACAGTAGGGCACTGGTTAGGTATGAAGGGGGGTTGTTGGAAGTTACACGTAGGTGACAGAGGGGATCCACGTTTATCCGCGCGATGGCGCCCACCCACCACACACGTCGTCCCGCGCCAAAAATAGTGAAGGGATGAAGTGGTTGAAGTGGAGTTTGGGAAGTGGGAAGGGGAGAGGGTTTTTTTCTTCTTCAAGGTTTTTTTTTCTTTAATGACCCTGACTCAAAGGAGTTCAAGGGAAGTAAGAAAAAAGAAGTCTAAGAAAATGGAGTACGGGAAAAGAACTCATTTGGGCAGTGTGATGTGATAGGTAACTACTTCGTATCTGAGTAAGGCTATTCTACGGGCGGGTCAAGCAAAGAAAATGTCATAGCCCGCGAAAAGGATGATGAGGGTATTCTATATTTATGGATCTAGGCCCTGCTCACAGACCAATCATAAAACACGGACTATCAGTTGTATCACTCAACAGGAGACTTTTTGGGGGGGAGAGGAGGGAGGTTTTCTGAATGCCTAGACAAGACGTACGACATTACGGATGCTGTACACCCAGAGAGAGGAACAGCACCAGAGTAGGAAAGACGAATTCCCGCAACACTAAACCACGGCAGGTAACAAGAGTGTTTAGTTGTTCTTTTAACTCACGCTTCACCTGCAAGGACATTTCATGCCGTTTACTGCTACTGTACAAGTAGCCCGAGTTTTGGGGCTGTTTGGGCTTTTTGATGGGTGGGACAGATGGATGATGGGGAGGGCAGTTATACACTACTAGGATAGTTTAGATCCATGCAGCAGCTACCTATCGTTGTCCTCCCCCCCCTCTGTCGTTCTATGCACAACGAACAACTCTGTTATTCCCCATCGAACCCTTACGAGCCAAGACAGACGATGAGGATGGCGAAAATGCTAAGAGGGGATGGCTGGGATGGTTGGGATGGGTTGAGATGGCGCCAATACACATACATTCACTTGGCCTGAAGGAGGCAATACTCGTGCAAAGATGTACAGAAGTACCCAAGTCTGCGCTCGCTCAACTGGCTACACGACAATCAAGAAAGCAAGAGAGAGTATCAGTAACAAGAACAGTAGCAGTAGCAGTAGCAGTAGCAGTAGCAGTACCAATAGCAGTAGCAGTATCAAAATGAAGCAGCCACCGTAAAAAGCCGCACTTGAGGGTGCGGGTGCTAACCACATGTATACATTTCCACGCAATGGACAGCACGGAAAATCACAAATCTGGGCATTAAATTACCTAGTACAGAAGAGTATGAGAGTATGGCGTTACCACTTGAAGCACCCGCACCACGCAACACGCACCACGCACCCAGCCTACGCACCAGCACCAACACCAGCACCAGCACCAGCACCAACACCGGCACCAGCACCAGCACTACCAGCACCCAGCACCAGCACCAGCACTACCAGCACCCAGCACCAGCACCAGCACCAGCAGCAGCACCAGCACCAGCACCCAGCAGCCAGCTCCAAGGTCCAAGAAAGCAGGCCAAACACCCAAGCACGGGCGCTGCAGCCAATCCCGTGCGGTGGTGCACACGAATCATCGCGACCAGTCCCAAAGCGGGCAAATTTTCAAGATTAATTCCCTAGCCTCCTTGCAAAAACATCCCGGTAATCCGCCAATCCGTCAATCCACCAACCCACATACCCACATAATGCCGGATCCTTGCTGCCCTTTGCAAATACCTTATTGCTTAATTCGAGTCGTCTTTCCCTCTTTTCCTCTCTTGCTCCTGCTCGCACCGTCCTGCGTTGTGGTTGTGGTGTGCTTAATACCCTTTCTTATCCCAGTTTTTTGTTTGATAAAAAAAAGAGGTTCCTCCACATATCTCGCTCCTCGACCAACCCAATACCACACCCACCTCCTCCTCCTACCACACTGCACCACCCTCCACCACACCACACCACACTACACTGCACTACCTTTTCTTCAAGACATTTCAACGTCTTTTCCTCTCAATCGCTGCTGATTTACTCGTCCCGATTATCGACCCATATCTTGGTCTCGCAGGTCCCGCAGCAACAGCAACAACAGCAACCACAGCGAAGAGGACGATTTCTGCGATTCTTTTGCATCCACAGCAACCGACTGCCATTTGGTCTATCGTCGCTGACGGCCTTGACTATATAATCCCAAGACGTCACCTCGCACCAGCTGCCTCTCCATCTGCGTCCACGTTCAATCACATCGTTTCCGACATCCATTCCATATCCGCAGTTCGGCGTCCGTTGATCCTATCGAATCATCACGACACGATACCCACGACCTTCGCCTCCCCGTCCCACAAAAAGAATTGATTCACTGCAAAAGGACAACAGATAGATAAAAGTCTAAAGTAGAAAAACCAAGAAATCAAAGGCAGAGGGTTCGAGCTTGCTGTTTCGACCAACCATTTCAATAAACCCACACTCTCACCACACTCCTCATCCTTATCTCGTACCCTTATACGGTCGACCTTGCCTTAATCCTTCGCCTACATACAAGAAGGGTCAGGACCCTCGACAAGATTCTCTTACGACTTTCCGGTCCATCGCTCCTACCGTTGCTGAGGATATCCTTTTTGAAGCATTACTTGGTCTGATAAGAGCTTTGTCGCTGGAATACGCACTTTGTTCTTTCTGGTCCGATTTTACTTCATAAATCCATCGACGAGCCATCCGGATCGTCCAAGAACTTTAACCGTCGTCCAAACAGTAAGTTGGCACATCTTTCTCCCTGCAATCCCATCCTATCCGCTGTAGTCTTCTATGATGAAGCAGACGCACATCCTCTTGACCAACCGATTATCCACACTCTTCACAAATCCAACCCACTCCTACGCTTCATCATCCCATATTCACGATTTATGCCCTTTGTTCAATCTTCCCGAATATTCACAATTATGAATGCGGCTGACCCGTACTTTCCCCCAATAATCAGTCCACCTTCTTAGTCTCTTCCTTCATTTCTTCCCGTACTCAATGATAAGCAGGAACTAAACTTGCTACTTTCGACATCCTCTCCCACCTCGTCGAATAGCCTTAACTCGTTACTCCTACAATTTCAATAGATCTCTCTTTCTCCTCGAGCGAAGGCGACCTCTCCTAGGATGCCTTACACACCTCCTTCTCATCGATCTCCCGCCCCGTCGGCTGATAACTCTCCCGCCATCAGTCGTCGTTCCTCATATCAATCCAGCCCGGGCATGCATTCACAAAGACCTGAATTACCACGCTCAACATCCTACTTAACCAGACACCGAAGGACTCCCTCAGTTAAATCAAATGGATTCCAACAAAACCTAGATCCAACACCACCTGGAACCGCCGATAGCGAGAAGGGTCACCATGATGCCACACACACCCTCTCTGTCTCCAACAGTCTTCGACAGTCTCCTCCACCGGTGACGGACGAAACCAAGATGCCCATCGGCGTCGTCATGTCGCCTCCAGACTCGGCACAGAACTCGGATGAAGAAGATATCGTGTTAAGGGGGAGAAAGCTGGAGAACTTGGAGGAGTTGCAAGCTGCTATCAGGGTTATCGAGCAACACCGAGAGAGCTCACCCAACAGGACATCGGCGGAGCTACAAAAGATCACACAAGCCATTTCAAACTTGCCTGCGGATCAAGAGAAGAAGGAGAAGCCAACGGCAGGACACATCGAGACAAGTCAACAATCTCATCGAGGGAAGGGACACAACAGATCACACACCGAAACTGTCTTCCTTGATCTCAAGAGCAACAACTCATCAGTTCCAACGACACCAGTCACTGGCTCTGATGACGACTTGACTGATGATGACTTTGAGCGGACGAGGAAACCCCAGATGCTGAGGAAGAAGTCAGGTGAACTTGTCAGACCAGCTCTTCGACCTTCATCTGCAAGGCGACGACCTTCATCCATGCCTGGTACACCTACTTTCTCCAAAGCTGTACACTTCGATTCACATCTTGAACACGTCCGACATTTCCTCCAGGTCGACAGACCGCTTGCTGTCAGTGCCGGTTCTTCTCCCGTTGAGGCGTACGAAAGTGATAATGAATTCCCATTCAGCCAAGAGGACGATTCCCACACAAGAGGTGCACCTTTCGAGTGGGAAATTGTGGTATCGAACTTCCCAACGTTGACACCTGCCAGATTAGCTATGCCAGTTAGAGTCGAAAGGGTCTTCTTGTCGGCAGACAACAAGAACTTAGTAGGCACTATTGCTGCTGCTAATCTCTCGTATCATAAGCTGGTCGTTGCTCGATTCACCTTGGATTACTGGAAGACCACCTCTGAAGTCGTAGCGGAATTCAACAATGACATTCGTCAACCCAGAAATTCAGATGGTTACGACCGTTTCAACTTCAACATTAAGCTTGCTGATCAAGCAAACCTTGAGGCAAAGACCATGTTCTTCTGTGTGAAGTATGCTGTCAACGGTCAAGAGTACTGGGACAACAACAACTCCACCAACTTCCAGGTTGATTTCAGAAAGAAGGCGAAGCCACAAAAAGGAAAGAGAGGATCGCAAGGAGCATCTTCGAGACCAGTGAACTCCTTACCGAGAAGTAACAAGAAGTCTCAACCTGTTGCGTCCAAGAAAGCCACTCCAACCTTTGACGACTTTGCCTCGAATGATTTCGATCTGAAGTACATGAACATGGGCAACCTCAAGCAGCCTGCTGTCAATTTCCTCGGTGATTCAACCGCAGGAAGATTGAAGGGCGTCAAATCCGCCGTCAGCCTTACCTCTGACAATTTCACTCGCAAGGCACCCAGCACGAACGGTCAAGCATTTGGTCATCGTTACGACTTTGGTGCTTCTCTATCTGCTGCGATCAATGCCGCTAACACTGCTCTTGGTGACAGGAGTGGTATTACGATGAAGTCAAGCAAGCCATCTGGAAAGACTCCACCCTCCAAAATTCTCGATTATGATGACCCAATCTCCCCCCTCTCCATGTCCGCCCCCAAGACCTTTAACAAACCCACAACCAATTCACAACCTGCTGTGGCCACCCACAGTAGCACTAACGGAACTGACTCGCCAAGACCTCTTGGTACTGAGAAACCTGTCCTTGCCTCTCAATCATACAACGAGCTTCTCGACAAGTATTGTTTCGTACGTACCAACGAGCACCACTGGGGAGATAAGGAAATAAGCTAATGATGATTTTTGTATTTATAGTTTGGATCAGTGAAGAGTTCTCCTCAGTTGAAGGATGGTGCTCTAAGATCTGGTCAATACGATGGGAATAATGATGATGGCTACCTTTTTGGTTCCGCCGATTCTACTGCCAGCAATTCGCCAGTAACCATGACAATGGATAGAAAACCATCCCCAACTCAGACTCCTTCTACCACCACACCTCCTGTTATTCGTTCTACATCGCCGGCTCCTATGACGGGCTTTGTTTCGGGTACGTCTCCGATGTATCCATACCACGTGCATGGTGGCTTTTCGTTCCACGAAACTCATGCGGCCACAGCAATTCGAGGTTGAAATAACATACACCGAAAATAAAATGTCGAAAATAACGACACAACGATGAAATTCTTGAGAAGATGACGAATCCCATTTTTCTCTCTTTTCGACTACTATGATATTAGGCTTTGATGCTTTTCGTCATTGTTTGTTCGATTTCGATCACCTCTTCATTGAGTTTGGTCCCTTGACGATTACGACGATTCGATACGATTCTTCATCCAAAGAATGAAACTGTTAATAACTTTCCTTACGTACACGACCTACTCTCGACTTCATATTGTTCAGCATTTCTTGCGAAAGGCGGGGAAACTGGGAGGCTTGCACTCGTTCAACTCCTCATGGTCGGCTTGCTTCCAGCTTTTTAGTTTGTTGATTGTACTTTTGTTTTTTGCTTGCTGAGCGTTGGCGTTTTCATTTTGATTTTTTTGATTCTTGCATGTCCTTTTCTCCATACCTCACCCTCTTTGTTTTTCTCTCCAGCTGATTTGGGGTTCTTGGTTCCATGGGGGACTAGGGTCTCTAATCATCTTAGACTTTTGTGGTTTTTCTGCGTTTTGCTCTTTTGTTTGGGAACTGGGAATGGGAATGGAATGGTTTCTACCAAAGGGGCGGCGGCAATGGACATGCTATGTCAATTCTTGCTGTCTTTGTTTTTTGTTTTGCTCGAAATTGATTATTGGACTTTGGTTACCAGCGGAATCGTTTCTTATGAGAGGAGATAAAAAGTATTTTTTTTACGGGAGGATGGATGGTATTCCCTTCGGCAAATATGATATGGAACCGCGGAAAGCAAGGGAGGGAATATGTGTTTTTGCAAAATGGTCATTGTTTATTTTTTTGCTTGATTATATTTCTTTTGGGGCATGGTAGGAGTGGTGGATAGGAATGATAAGCTGGAGAGAGGGTAGTGGAATGGGAAGAGAAGTGTCAACTGTTGGTGGTGATTCAGTCAACCAGGATCCCGCCGGTCCAGAAGTCAGAGAATGGGTTTCTGCGATGAACAGGACGGTGGATAGATGGGGGATGGTTGACTGGATGTGGACAAATGATACCATGAAGATGGCAGACGAAGGATTTCTTTGTATCCAAATAAATGGAAGTTGATCTTGCCTGATGGAAGGAAGAGTGATAGATGGAGGGATGATATCAGAATGGGAATGGAAGTGGAATTAGATGATGTCGTGTGGGTGAAAGAACGAAATGAATATGATGAATTGGGACAGATCAAGATTAAATGATAGGTTAAAAACGGAACAAAAAAACTTTGAAACTCAATTAAAAAAACATTTGCAAATTTTGGAATTTTTGTTTGTGATTGTGATTGAGATTGATGTGATTGTATTTGGTGTTGCAGTAGTTGTTATGTTTATGGTGGTGATAATGGTGTCGTTTATAGATGGTGGTGATAGTTGAAGATGTTATCATCAGAGGTTCTTCTGTAAGTGCTCACTCTACACGTATACTGTCTACTCGCTGAATATAAATATATATATACATGTTCTTTCCAAGCAGTCGGTATCCATCGACTCAAACTCTCTCTGCTCTTCTTCTTCCTCCTCCTCTCCTCTTCTCTTCTGTATACAGAATGGAATGAATGGAGTGGAGTGATATGAAACGTGTAGTGAAGATTATGGATTTAGATGAGCTGTGTTGTGTTGTGTTGTTTTGTGGGGGAGAGAGGAGGGGCAAGAAGAGAGACATGCTGGGAGTGCTGGTGCTGGTGCTGGGGCTGGGGAAATAGGGTAGAGTGGAGGAGGCGAGAGGAAAAGGGGGGAGAGATGAGATGAGATGAGATGAGAGAAGCTGGTGGGGAGTGTGGGGGGTGTGGTGGTGCTGGGGAAAGAGGATGGAGAGCGGCTGCTTTGATTGTTTGACTGGTTTGTTTGTTTGTTTGTTTGTTTTCGTGAAGGTGAAGGTGAAGGTGAAGGTATTTTTAGTAAAGTAATGTTATGTTATGTTATGTCGAAGTGTAGAGTGTGGAGTATGGAGTATAGAGTATGGAGTATAGAGTATGGAGTATAGAGCTTGGAGTATAGAGTATGGACTATGGAGTGTGGAGGGTGATGTTGAAGTGTATTTGCTATGTTGAAGTGTTACGTTGTATTGCAGAGTATAATGTTGAAGTACAGTGTAGAAGTACGTTTATGGAGAGAGCAAGGGATAAAGCGGTTCACTGTATTTATTTTTTATTTTATTTCTTTATTTTTTTTTTTTAATTTTTTTTTTAATATTCTTTATTCTATCATTTTTTTATTTTTTTATTTTTTTTATTATTATTTTGGTTTTATCATTTGTGTTGATATTGAGTTTATCAAAGCGACAGCAAGTTGGTGAGGTGAGGTGTAGTGTGGCGGATACTACTCTGCAGTAACCCCCTCCTTCCTGTCTGCGATAAGCGACTGCCCCACTTTATTGTTAGTGAGGCGCAGAATTTTGGCAGGCAAGGGAAGGGCATATGATGATGATAGAGCTGTGAAGTGAGTTGTGCTGCATGTAGATATGGAGTGCATGCTTGAGATCGTTGCACTTAGGCTGGGTTGGGTAGGAAAGGTCTTCTTCTTCTGCGTCTTGTGTAGTGAGGTGGACTGGACTGAAAAACTTTTCTCTGCGGACAGATGCATTTTGGAAGTGGATAGTAAGTAGATAGGTAGGTTATTTTTAGTACGTGTTCATACATGTACAGCGAGGGATGAATGGTATGGCATAGTGGGGTTATCGTTGGCGTGGTAGGGTGGCTGGCTACTTATGGTGGGGTAGATGAAAGAAGTGCATACAACGCACTACAACGCATCATGACGATCATGTCTGGTGGTTTGTTGGACATTCAATGGTTGAGTGGAGTGAGTGAGTGAGGAAAAGGATAGGTGAAGGAGTGGAGGAGTGGAGAAATGGGTAAGTGAGGAAAAGGATGGTGAATTCTCGATTTTAGTGATCGGTTCTGCAATGGAGGGAGGACCCGGAGGGGGGTGTTTGAGGTTGATGAAGGTTGGATGTTGGGATGAGCTTGGACATCGAAATGGTGAGATCGATAGTGGGACTGGAGGGGAAGAGAGGGTGTTGGAGCAACTTGGTGAGTTGCAGGGAGGCGAGGAGTTGAATGGGTGGATCCCTATTGGAGCTACTTGAGAAATTGCACGGAGATAGGAGTTGAATATGGGATGGATCCCTATTGGAGCTGCTTCAGAAATTGCAGGAAGATAGGGAGTTGAATGTGGAATGGGTGGATAGGCGTTGCAATGAAGGAAGGCAGGGTGAACTAGTGTGGCAAGTGAATGAATAGAGAAAGGATAGATATGTGGATATGGATAGGCAACAGGGAGATCATTTGGTGGAGATTATGCAATGTACAAATAGACATATGTAAGTTGCGGTAGGAGTAGGAGACGAGGTACATATGTAGGCAGGCGAAGAAGTATCGTGAACTCGCATATGCGAATACATACTCTACAAGTACATACCGTAAACTCTTGCAGGTGAATCAGTCAATTAATGTAGCCAGGAAGTCGTTCATGCGAGAGTTTGAGCTGATGAGAAGGAAGCCACGACACAATACATATGCTAGTTCCAGTTCTGGATCTGATTCTGACAATCGATTAAGCTGTAGGCTGCAGCGTGCTACTTTGATACGACGTCCGTTTTTCATGCGATAAACGCACAATAATTCTAGAGAGATGGGATGGGATGGGTTAGGTGAGTTTTCTTCCTTTCTGAGCTGTGCTGTGCTGCGGATGCAAAAGTAGGGGTTAACCGAACCTTGGCAGTTTACAAATGGAAATCGGAAAAGGTTCGCTTGGATGTACGGATGTTTAAGTGAAGAAGGAAGAAATCATTTTGGGAAGATTTATTGTATGGAGTAGGGATGAAGGATGGAAGAAAGAGGAAAAGAGGGAACGTTGGAGCGGCGGATGAGTGTGGTATGGAGGAGGGAAATAGTAGGGAGAATGAAAAGTGGTCAGCCAAAAAGCAAGAAAGGTTGGAGTTGATAAGGAAGTGGAGTGGGAAAATTCCGGTTTGGCGAGAGCGGTGGATTTTGATGGATGTAGTCAATAGGGGTGGAGCGCAGGGGTCAGTGGAATTGGTTATTATTAAACAGAAAAGAATTCAACTCGAAAGAACCGTAGGAAATATTGGAAGATTTGACCAAATTTACGACGGATATATAGGGTTGAAGACAGCGGGTTGAAGCCTGTGGGCTGCTGTTGCGAGGTCAGAGACTGGGTTTCTGGCGGATAGTTAGGAGAGGACTCGCAGTGGAAGGAAGTCGCATTCCAAATGGAGATTGCGATGACTATTCGCTTCTGAGCCTGCTTAGCTTCGCGGTAAAGAATACTAGGTGTAAGTATGCGGAGCTGGCACGTGTGCATGGGTTTGGGATGGGGCGGAGTAGGCTATGGAGCGGAGCGGAGGTCGAGAAACCAGGAAAGCTTTTTCCGATGAGCGGACTTAGGCTGCCATGGAGGTATGATTGAGGGCACTAAGGAATGGCAGAAAACTGTCTTATAGAGGAGTCGAAAGTGAGAGCCCATGGAAACATAGATGATCCAGGGATTCATGGAAACGAGGTCGGGATAGTTAAGTGATTGTGATGAGTGGCATGTTACTTACTCCGCAAGAAGGCAGGAGATGATACTAGGAAGGTCACCATATCAGGTATACAGAGGAAGTAAGATGGAAAAGAACTGAGGTAGATCTCAAGGGTAGTAAGCTTAGAGCTTCATTACCGCCAAAAAAGAAATATGGAGTCAGGTTCATATGAAAAGACTCGCAGAGCTTTTGCGATGGGACTGTTAAGAGATAACATTGTGGCCAACTAAGGTACAGAGATGTTGACTCCATCGCCAGTTCGTTCTAGGAAGTTAATCGAGTTGATGACATCAAACAGCAATGTGAAAAGCAACAGGCATTGCACCATATCTACGACAAAATTTAGACCTGTTCACATGCAGAAAGAGGGATAAGAGATCCAAAGCTATACGGTGGTTCACATGCCGAAGCAATTTGAGATGCAGTCGTGCTCTGCTTCACCTTGATCACCCTCGGCATCGCTACTTATACTAGGTCTGAATACTCGGGGTTAAATCGGGTCAGCGGAGTATCTAAGGAGTACCGGACGCATGCAAACCTTATGCATCCGAACTCCCCGCGTCTGCCTATTACTGAACATTCGGGGCGGCGGCGGGATAGGCTACCCATAATCTATATCTAATCTTTGATCACCGTTCGTCTGATATGCATGTGATTACTATTGGCATTCCTTAGTGCGGGGAAGAGGGAGGGGAGATAATGTGCGTTTCTGGATCTCTGCACTTAGGGTCCCATTCAAACAAGTCAAGATACCCGAGTTGAAAATGTCATAACCACCAATATGATCAATTTGACCCCTGTATAGATAATCTCTAGATACGCCGCAACAACCCCGGTCAAGGAGATTCATCTAGCTTAGATCCGTCGATAAGCATACTTCATATACGGACCCTGCATATGACAACCCAACCCTGCAGCAGTGCTCCTCTACCCAAGCACCCCTCAATTGAGCATAATCCGTCAAACAATTACTGAATATTCCAGCTGACTGCTGGAGATCACTTGATCAGCTTCCATGGAGCTGAAACCCCACCTCGTCTTCCTCCCCGCTCCTACACGCGGAGAAATAATACCCTGGCCGCACGAACCTCTATCCACGTGTAGCAAGGAATGGAATTTGCTGCTCTAAGAACAAATGAGCAAATCTTGGACACTTATCTAAATGGTGAAGCATGGTACCTAGCGGGGAATGCATGCAATGGTAGCAGGGAGTGCGAAGTAAATGACACTGTGGCATTGGGATGCGTCACATTTCAATAACCCAGTTAAGTGACCCAACCTGACATGCCACAGCATATGCATGGACTAGAACTAGAATAGTGTAATCACCCGCATTTGAATTGAGACTCCCAATGCCTTGGTTTGAGGTCAAACATGCTCCGCACATTCGGTGCATCCTCCATTTATTTTCGAATGATTAGATCTTCCGACGCTTCACCGAGAGTTCTCAAGTAGGCTTCTATCAGGAGAAATCTGCAAATTCATATTTAAGTCGCTAATAATGCTATCTGCATCGTCGGAAGATGATTCTGAGTTACCGTAAAGTTCTTGGCCCCAGACTTTGTTGCGGCTCACTTTCACGTAGTGAATTTTCCAGCTCAAAGCACGAGTTCCAGGATCATTAGCGGAGTCTGCCCTTGATCAGAAAAAAGTGGTTTGATCAATATGCCGCGTGAAGAGAGACAAGCCGCTGATAGTCCCAGTCACTCGGTTGAATTGTCTTCATTCCCATTTAGATGGAAGAGGTTTTCGACGAAGGATGTTTGTCAGGAGCTCACACGACGCTATCAGGAGCTTTCGACGAAAATCTCTCGAAGTATCTGCTTCTTGAAGAGAGCTAATAAAACATTGAACCAAGTTCAGGAATTCTGACTCGGATAGCATACTATTTTGTCTTTTCTCGAACGAGTCGTCAAGATTTATTGGAGGCGGCGGAGTTAGTAAGACGGGAGTAGATGGAAGATTCAGTTCATAAATTCCTAGACAACTACTATAGAAAGAAAAAACATTAGTTATCGAATCTCAAATCTCAATGTTCAGACGATTTTCATTGATTTAGTTATAAGCTTTTCATCCTCTGTGCTCTAACCTTCTTCATATTTGCAGAAGTGAACTTGTAGTTGATTGGGTTGAACAAAATAAGAAGTTGTTAACTGAAGAGAACCCAAGACAAGCAATATTAGACCTTGAATGTTCATCTCGTGACACATACAATGTACTTACTCCTTCTTCTTTCCATTTTATTCAGCTTGCGAAGCCCCAAAGATGCATGCAACACCCCTTCATATCCCAAGATAGCCTCGACGTGCAAAGCCAATACCAACGCCTCCTATCTCCTACCATTAAGTCCAGTGTGACGCCCAAGCAAATTCGGCAGGCTCCTGATTTGAAAAATAGATCTCACATGTACATCAATCTTCGGTCGACAAACCTATTGTAAGCTGGACTGTTCTTGAGTAAGTTTGGACTGGCTTTCTTTGGTCCTTATTCTGAAGATGTATGGGCCACGATATGTTCGGCACGTGGGCTCATCTGTAGCATCCTAGGAAGCAACCTCTTCCCTCCCAGATGATCCATGTATAGACCGAGAACCACGATATCAACTCTTAACTTCCCTTCAAAATACTGCTTGCACTCATTAACTTGGTCTAGTAGACTAAGTAGGGCCATCTTGTCGCCAGAAGATGAGTTGGGCCTCCAACGCTGCGATGTTCTCGATGCTTTTAATGACTTTTGCAATGACCATTTCTGTAGCTTCGATTAGGAATGACTGGTCTAAGTTTGGTTCTTTTGGTCCGCCTGCCGTGAGTTCGAGTAATTGTTTGAGATACATGACCTTATTCCAGGTGTTGATGACTTGCTCTGAAGCTTCCTGGAGGGATTGGGCCGGCGGGATGACCTCACTTTGTGGATCGACTCTCTGTTGGTCCTCGAAATCCTCTGTTTTAGATATCTTGACTGGAATTCTTGAATGCATGATCGGATATACTGAATGGAAAGATGCTTTTTGGGGAGTCTTGTAAGTGATTCAAAAGCAAATATACGATACTTCGAATGCAAAATGATACCTGTAATTGAAGTTGTTGTGAGATGTTCTTCCCACTTGGAAAAAAGCCATCATAAAACAACTCAGTAAATGAGGATCTGGAGTCGCGACTTCCAACATCATGAATTAGCGCTCCAATTGTCCGACTAAGGTTGATTGATTGATATGGAAAGAGTATATGTGAGAGATAAATGTCGTTTTTGTGTACCGTAGCTTATTTTACGAGACATGCCATTGGCCAATCTTGACGAAGCTCGGCATGACTAAGCTGAGCTATGGTGGGCTTCTTGGAAGGATTATTTTGTACTGACGTCGTCAGTGACCACATTGTATTGAGCTTCGAATTAATAAGCCATTAATTTTACTACGAATCGCAATCGACCCTTGGGTTTTGTTTTTTTGAAGCCAATTCAATTGTCAAGACTAACGAGCTCGCCGACTCTAGAGTTCCTTTGCCTGCCATTCAAACCCATTCTTATCCACCCCGCATCATGGAAAGAACGGCGACAACCAGCCTCCGGCATTGTCTGCGACTAAGACAGAGCATGAATACCTTCAGATTAAGCTCCGGATCCTCAAAGCTGCACATATCCGCCACCACTTCCCAATCAAGGACAACCTACCACCTATCTCTCACCCGACCACAACCCCTCCCCTCCTTCACCGGCCGCTCCTACAGTTCCTCATCCGAGTCCACAATCCAAGGCACAATCGGCCTCGGCGCATCCGGCGTACACTCCGAAGCAGCTCGTGCGGCCGAAGCTCTCCAAGCACCTGATCATCTCGACGAAGCCGAGCGCAGAATATGGGACAAGTTAAACACGGAGCTGCAACCAGAGAGACTGTCGGTGCAAGATGTAAGCGGTGGTTGCGGAAGCATGTATGCGATTGATGTCGTTAGTAGACAGTTCAAGGGAATGAATATGCTGAAGCAGCAGAGGCTGGTGAATAAGGTGCTGGGAGAGGAGATTAAGGGGTGGCATGGAATGCAGTTGAGTACGAAGGCGCCGTGAGGGGGAGCGAATGGGTTGAAGACAGCTTTGGTTGGCTATGGAAGGTAACTGACATGATGACGTGGATAGAATTGGGAATACCAATCGAATGGGCTTGGTCAAAGTCGGACTAATGACGGTATAGAGCCGTACATTTTACGGGTGGTTGGGACGGGACGACCAAATTTGTATGATATGGAAAACGACCAAGAATAATAAATGAAGACATAATACTCTTTCATCCAGCATGCAAACATATGTACGTACCGGAGATGGGGATGATCTGAAGCTGTTGGGTAAGTGTTTGCGTACCGCTTGAGGCTTTGCTGAACTTATAGCTAATCTAGTCATTCTTCGTTATACTTGAGCTACTACGGTTATGTACGAGAATTGGTTTTGCTTGGGCTGGATGCCACTTGGTAGAATGGGCCACCCGTCGTGCGTTGGTAAAATTCGTATATTTCGAATTACCCCTTTACTGTAATCCCTCTACATAATCTTTCACGGCCTGTTCAAATCCCTTATCTGGCTTGAACCCCAACTTGAACGCAAAAGTATTATCATATTCCGTTCCCCAACTTCTAAGCATCTTCTCCATCCCCTCATCACTTTCCTCCCTAATTAACTTCAATTTCTCCTCGCCCCCAACCTTCACCAACGCATCCATCATCTCTTGCACGCTTGCCCCCTCTCCCGGTAGATTAACTACCCGTCTGTGCTTCTCCACTCCACTCAAATCCATCTCCATCCCAATACGCAGATTCTCTAGCAGCGTCCGCGGACTACACATCCAGCTTCTAAAATCCCGATCGACTATCGGAATGATGCATTCTTGTCCCGCCATCGGCTCGCGTATCATCCCGCTTAGAAACGAACTCGCCGCTTGTGTGGGCTTCCCTGGTCGCACGCTGATGGTCGGGAATCGTAGACACAAGGCATCGATGTATCCTTTGCGCGTGTAGTCTTGAATCATGGTCTCGCAAGCGAGCTTTTGTGCTCCGTAAGATCCTTCGGGCGTGGGATGTGTTTGCTCGGATATTTTGGCCGGGAGAGGTCGTCCGTACACGGCGAGGGAGGATGCGTAGATTACCCTGATAAGCTTGTTTTCCGGTTTAATAGAGGAAGTGGTGCGGAGAGCTTCGAGGAGGGATAGTGTGGAATGTAGGTTTACTCGCAAGCCGAGAGGGAAATCGTTCTCGGATCCGGATGACATTATGCCGTGGAAGATAAAGATCGTGTCAATGCGCCCGGCAGCTTCAAGTAGAGAGGCAAGTGATGCAGAATCACAAAGATCTGCTTTTATACATCTTGCGCACTCTGGATGTGCGGCTTTTGGGCTAACGGTGGGCTCAAATATATCTGTGAGGACGACCTTGTTTGTCGAAGACGAGAGTAAATGGGTAGCTAGAAGTTGGCCAATGAAGCCTCCTGCTCCAGTAATGAGAATCGTAGGCATGGTAATTTGCCAATCGTCCTATGAATTAATGACTGCAGAAACCCAGCAGGTCGGTGTTTGAACGTGGTATATTATATATCGACTTCTGCGGGATATCGTAACATGATCTCCTTTTTCATTACGAAATTGACTGTTTTAAGTGAACTTGTGAGTTGTGTGAGACTGATTGACGAAGATGGCGAGGCGGATCTTATATCAGAAAGAAGTCCCTTAGTTCTACCCCACCATTCCACCAAATTACCCCGCCGTGCCCGCTTCCGTTTGGGGGCCCGACGGGACCCTTGGGGAAATTACCTGAAGTCCACCAACAAGGCGACTTCTGTTATATCAACATATCAACATTTGTGATTCCTATTTGAGATCTCCCCCACTTCCCGGAGTCTTATAAGTATCGACGATCTCTCTTCTTCCTCCACCATGCCATGCCAAGTGGATCTGAAGATAGAGTAAAAGCCGGCAAAGACGTCATCAAACAGACGAATAACAGATCCAAGAAGGTGAAGGAGAGGGAGGAGAAAGCAGACAAGCGCCGAAATGCCGTAAGCACTCTGAAATCCGCAGCTAGCGGGCGGGAAGAAGCGAAAGCGCGACGAGACGCGCAGCAGCGTGAAGATGCCCTGGGAGGTTTAAGATGCGCAACAGGCAAGCGGGAAGAAGCGAAACGAACTGCAAGAAGAAAACCCCAGCGGGCGGGTTGCTGACCCTTATAGAGCCCCATTAGGTGGGCTGAGAAAATGAAAACCCGGCCCACGACCCAAGGGGTCAGTGCAGAGTAAATAAGTGGGGGAAAACAGGGGGAAAACAGGGGTTAATGTCATGTGTCAGTCATGTGACAGTCCTTGGCAACCCATTGGGTACCCGGTGGGTGGGTTAGGAAGCTCGTGGGGACCCAGTGGGCGGGACAAGAAGTTGAAAACCCGGCCCATGGGGCCCACGCCGCAGCCTAACCATAGCAGAGGTTTCAGCAGCTGCTCAGGCGAGGAAGAAGAAACAGCAAGACGACGATGAGAGGAAATAGCAGGATTTCGATTGATGGGTGAGGAATGAGGAGACATGATACTGCTGATTTGATTGAGGGTGTCATATGGTAAACGATAGGTAGGAACACAGATTTCTAGTTTTAGTGTGCATTTTGCTCTGGGGTATGGTAGGAGGCTTTTTTGATCTTAAGTTCCCAACTTCCCATAGTTGGCAGTCCTGAGAAACGCATTGCCTACTAGGTAGCAGTCTATTACAATTTTGCAGTCGAGCAAAAAAACGATCGGGAAAGGGGAGATTGTATTATTTTGTCCACCACCCCATCCTCATGGAACCACATTAAGTAGAAGCAAAATACTCAAATTTCAAGAGACACTTGTGGCTTCTTCTGCCAGTTGTCGGTCCCTGGCCCAACTTTTCACAGCATTGAAGTTCTTGCATTTGTGTTTTGTATTAAAGTCAAAAGAGGGATGAGACTCCTTGGAATGAGGCGGAATTTGACCCACGAGACCTGTGTCCACCATACACATCAATTGTTGACGAAGAATATCCAGGCACTGAGCTAATATCTGTCAGCAACGTGAAGCCAAACTCATCATTTGAAAGAGTGCACTCACAGACATGCATTTTCAAAATTTCTATTTCATCCGCAAAACTTCCCTGTTTTTGCTCAGCATAATAATTATAATTATACCAAAGCCCTTGTCGTAGTAGATTCAGACATTGCAAGTGCTGCAGACCCTCTACATTTACCAAATATCCTCCTCCAAACGCATCAGTCATTTTTAAATGATCACAGCGAATGCCAGACTTTGCTGCAACTGCTTTTGATATCACAATGCTTCGACAATTCACACCAAGCTCATCCCAAGCCGCATCTACTTCTGGGCCTGCTTCCGCACGGTAGGAGTTCAATTGTAGAAGAGAGCTATTGAAAGTCGTGGTTTTGTATTCCACTTTGATATCGTCGAGTATAGGCGCTGGTGACCTTTGTCAATCCATTTCTATTCTTCGTAACTACCTTGGGAAGTACTTACAGTACTCTGACACATATCTTGGACAAGTTGTATCTCCCAGTGCATTCCAGTGTCCGAACCAATAAGCAACAACACAAACACAGACGAAGGAGACGAAAAAAGTGAGTGCGAGAATTGCTTGCCGGCGGTTTTCTCCATCTGCTTGAGTAGATAATATATACCAATTCTCATTTTCAAGCAGCCTGGTTCTACTATTTGCTGGGCGTCGGGTTCGAGAATTTTGCTCGGACCCGTAGATGATGTCGGCAAGTCTGGTGCGCATTTTAGTAATTGAGAGCTTTTAGATGTGAATGAAGAAAATGAAATGAAGGAGAGGCAAGGAGGGGGAAGGAAAACGGCTTACATTATGGTCAATGGAACACGGAAGCATATTGCTTTGTTTGATTTGTAGGCGATAAATGATTCGCTACTGGATTAATTGATGTCTAGGTCGGCGATGAAGACAGATACAATGTGTTGCCTATGGTACTACTCATGTCTTCAAAAGATCTAGTAGTGTCCGTTCTTGAGCTAACAGTTCAATCACTGTGCGACTATACCTTCTTCATTGGTTGAGCTGATCGAAACTTGAACCTGGCTCATTCGGAAATCGCCAGATTCACATGTACTTTCCATTCCATGAAAACGACAATCTTCTTCTTCATAACTGCCCCAAACTAACATCTACTTCTTTTCCCCACGTCAAAATAACAATCATAATAAATAACTATTCAATCCTCTAGGTACTCCGAAAAGAAACTTTCGTACTGCCATTTAAGATCCTCCCGAACACCCGGTGCGTACGACCGATCTGAGAAATCTGTTCCACCAAGAAGCACAATGTGAATCGTGATGTGGTATCGTGGAACGTATCTCTTAGGTCACCAAACACATGTAAGAGGTATTTAATACACAGGACTCACTTTTCTCATTTGAACTTACCAGTTCGATGACCAAGCACGTAGGTAAGTGGATGGTCACCTGCTGTAAAAACCTACCTTGTCGTCACTGTTTAAATCTTTGGTACCCGGCCACTGCTTATCATGTGGGACGATGATTAACGATGGTTGGTCTGTCATATGTAGATCTGCTACATCCAAAGGTTTAAATCGTAAGAATCTATGATCTTTCTCCTCAAGTCCATCTCTTCGCCCCCACCCTGTCTAACGCTCCGCTCGCTGTGTGTAATGCGACGGCTACCACTCTATGCACAAGCATTTCTTTCATCTCATCCCCGCTTACTCATCTCATCGTGGTCTGCCTGCTTCTAGGGTATGATATATACCACTATCTTATCCCATCCTAAACCATTCCTCACTTCACCTCAGCACTCTCATCCACTCTTACACCCTCATCAACTGAACTATTACCCCCCGCAAACCGAAGTCCCCATCAGAGCCACATCAAGTCACTGCACCAAGATGCATTTCCTCCCCTTCCAATCACTCATCCTCCTTCTTGGCCTCACCGCCTCCACCCTAGCAGGCCATCTTGAGTTCGCAGCCAGCGAGCCTGTCACTTCAACGACGACCTCAACTTCAACTACTACGTTGAAGACAACGAGCACGACCACTTCGGCGGGCTATGCGGCATATGGAGATTATGGTAATTATGGAAAGTATGGGAGTTATGGGAGTTACAAAAGAAGGAAGTGAGGGGTGGGAATTTGGGTGGACGGGGGTAGGGGAGTTGGGGATGTAGATGGAGATGTAGATGAAGATGGAGGTGAGGCGAAAATGGATGTCTGGAGGTGAACGGAGGAAAGACAGGGCGGGTGCGGATGTGATGGATAGTAGTGTGGTTAGACCCGAAAGGTTTTTAATAATACAAGAGCTATCAAGACTGGCGAGCTTTTACTAGGGGTGAAAGGTGGGTTTGAATAATTGGTTTGGAGAGTTATTTTCGCTTCATCTGGAGGTATTTCTCACGGAGGTCTCTCACTGCTTAGCTTTCGTTTCTTGCCTGGCTATGCAAATTTCTCGTCAATTAAAACGGGAAATATGACAGCGAGTGAGGTTGCGATTTTGTATACGGATGTTAAAGATATAGGGGTTGTGCGACGATGCGCTCGGTTGTTGGTAGAGGAACCTATATCTTGTTAGAGATATTTCCATCACCGATTAAATTTCATCATAGGAGGAATCTAAAACTTTCAGAACTCAGATTTGCGATGACTTTGATTATCAGTACGCTTCGCCATGTATAAAATATAGTTGGACTTCTGCACCATCATATGTCAAACAGGAACCATGAATTTGAGTCAACGTCGTATATTGTATTGTATGTAAAGACCAAACTAAACATCGCATCCCGAACCCCCGGAAGTAATCAAAACACCAATGTTCTGCTTTCTACTAGGAAAGCCAAAATCATAACCCCAAACGCAACCCTAAACGCAACCCTTAAATTCACAACGCACGAACCCGATTCTTAAACAAAGACAGCCCCAGCAAGTCTCAAACTGCAAACAAATAAAGACAAAAAGCAAGATATCCAAAATTCAGAGCCTCAAATCAATCGATCGAACCAAAGAAAAAGAGGAAAGAAGAAAGATAAAGTAGTCTAAACGAGCGACATGAAATAGCTTCCAGTAATACTTGTTTGTCCGCATCCTGTCACACCCACTCTACAAACCCGAATCAATCTGGTCCACAACAACAGTGTTGGTGAAAGCAGCCCAGTCCCTACAGGTCTGTGCCATGATGCTAGGAATCTGCAACTTGGCGATATCGGCCGGTCTCTCCATAACACTGACATATAGACCACTAGAAACATGGAAAGCAATATGGCAATGAAGTGGCCAGATACCAGGGTTATCCTGCGCGAATTGAAGAACCATATATCCACCACCTTGCAAGATTTGCACGTCGCGGCGCTGAGGATTTTTAGGACGAATGACGGTCTTTCCGTCCCATGTTCCGGTGCCTTCGGCTTCAACGAACATATTGTGGCCGTGGAGATGGATGGGATGTGCAGCGGCACCGGGGTTGGTGAGGAGAATACGTACGGAGCTGTTGGAACCGAAGTTGTAGACGTTCCATTGCGGGCTGTAGGGGTAGGAGTTGTTGCCTTTGTTGGAGAGAAGGAGAATAGGTTGGTTGTAGTTGGCGCGGAAGGAAGATCCGTTCATTTCCCACTAGGTTGGATTAGTTATTTGTTGGGCGAGGGGAAGAAGTAATGACTTACTAGGAAGTAACCTGTGGCGTTCTGTACGAACTCGATATCGATTTTCTGAGTAGTTGGTGGATTTGGATCAGGGGTGATAGAGTACCATGGCTCGGTGAGGTTCAAATCGTCCTGTTTTAGGCATCAGCATGTGCCCACTGGCGAACATTGAGCATACAACTTACATTCTTGCAACTATTGGCAACTGAACTGGTGAATGCAGCAGAGGCAGTAGTGGTCGGTTTGAGGTTCGGGACACCAGTTCCGTAATACACAACAGCTTTTGCTTCAGGGTTACTAGCCAAGGAGCATGCAGCGATGGTAGAGCGCAGCCAGTATGACCCCTTGCCGTTTGGAAGACCGGTGACGATAACATCAGCACGTTGCCCAACACCGAGAGTGATGACTATGAAGTGTTAGTAGATGTTAACTGACTTGCATAAATATGGACTAACCTTGAGTGCTGTAAGGCTTAATGGGTACGAAATCGTTGGCAATGACAGTCATGTTGTGTCCATCAATGGCAAATTTTTGAATTCCCTCAGTTCCTGCATTGATCAACCTGAATCTGTGCTTCTTTCCTGCAGTGAGTTTGAATGTTGGGATGCTGCTGTTGTCGGCTTTGCATGGGGTGCTGTCATTAGCAGCTTTCTTGGAGCAGTCGAAGAAGCCTTTGCCTTGGATAAGATTGCTGTCCGATTTGACAAGCTATGTCTGTTAGTACTTTCTCCTCATATGCCTAGGTACTTGGGAATACATACAACTTTAGTAATGTCGGTAGAAACAACATCTTCCACAAGAGTAAAGTAGTCGGGATGATACCAATCAGTAAGGAGGACTGGCCCAACGTCTAAATATGGGTTAGCAACAGCTATATCATGGATTTGAAATCGGTTTAAACTGACCAATATCGTAAGGAACGGTTGGAGGACCGTGAATGATCATAGGACCGAATATTCCAGCGTTGTATTGCGCAGAGTAATGTGAATGCCACCAACTGGTACCATAAAGATCGGCCAAGAATGTATAGGTGAAGGTTCCATTGGGTGGGATAGGACATTGTTGAACACCTGGAACACCATCGAACCATCTAATAATTTAATTAGTACTTCTATGCTGAGGTAAAATTCGATAAGAGAAAACAGCAGCTTGACATAATGCGTGACTCGCTCCACTAGATGAGGTATCATTTGCGCGGTGATCAAAAACACATGTAGATTACTATTAGGAATCAAAGAACCACTTACTGGGAGGTCTTTTGAAGGATTCCGTGCCAATGAAGGGCGGTACCTTCCTCTGGCCCTGTAATTTTGTTGTGGACAGTAACTTGAATAGTGTCGCCCCTACACCTGTTAGTGAGATTTCACAGCTATGCATGATATGGACGAACCAGTTTGCTTCAATCAATGGTCCGGGGAATTGGTCATTCACCAAGATGACATCTCTCAAATATCCATCTGGTGCCTTTTTCCCTCTCTTGACAGTAAAGTCATACTTACGGATGACACCAGTGTTGGGAGGGCTCACTGTTAGAAAAGGGGGGTAAGAATCAGCTGCCGAGCATTGAAAGCAGCGGAAGAGTTCGCTTACAATCTGTGCTTCGTTAGCCTCTAGCCCAGTTTCTAGTCAAATTTTGGACACTACTTACATGGATTTGTATTGTTCGCAGTCTTAGTTCCCCAAGGGAAACCTTGTGGAAGAGGGGTAACCGGATTCTAAAGCCTTGATTAGCAGAGTTCAAGTCTCAAAAGTAACTTGATCACACGATGCTGACTGATAGAGATGAAGCACGAGCCATTTCCACACCTCTGGTCCAATACCGTGAGAGTGGGTCGCTGCTCGGCCGTGAACTGAAGTACGATCCTCCAAGTGATAAATAGTGAGAAGTGAGAGAAGGATGCTTACGGAAGTTAATAAGTATTCAACTGGCAAGCTACTATAATTGTCTGAGGAAAGTTAGAAGGCATCAAGTGAATTTTCTGTGTGATACATACTCTGGGCAGAAACGAGTGACCCAAAGAAAAGGGCAGCGAGTGAGAAGAGGCTCTTCATACTGAAAGATTGTGGGCTGGGGACGAAATGAAATAAGAACCGGGCGCCTCGAGCGAAGTAGGAAAGTCGACTGATGCTTGGGATGAAGAATAGAGGAGGTCATGGACCATGAAGACCTTTATATAGAGCCCCAATGGCTACTTGGGCAAGCTTCTTGAGTCCCCCGCTCAATAGTTCCACGCATTATTGGAAAGTTTCATTTCAAGTTGGGAAGTTCTATGATCTTGGAACATTGGTGTTGCCTTGCAGGATGCGGAACATGGGTTTTGATTGTGCATCGTGATATTGGCGCTTTTTTGGACATAGCCAGTGCTGACGGAACAAGAAAGAACAAGCTTGACGGTACCGAGATCATGATACGGGGCTGAAAGATCAGGTTCATTTGTCAGATAATAGTTCATTTGGATATTATGCCGTGAAAAGAGTTGATGCGAATAGTAAACAGATCGTGCCAGCTCATGCCAACATTTGGCAGGAAGTAAACATGCAAGCCATCCGCAAAGCTTGATCAGCATTTGCAGACCCCCGCGTGCCGAGAAAATTGTCAGTCGGGACGAAAATATACCAGATCTTTATGCCGTTGTAAGAACGAGTGTATTTGGTACAATGTGCAAGACTCCTCATGCAGAATTGAGCTCGTCAAGCACTTGGCATTGAAGTTACTGGGTCCAGCTCAGCCTTTCAGTACGAACCCCCTTGCACATCAGGTGTAACCCCATATGCTGACCAATAAGCCGAAGAGGAGACATGGGGGTGGAATCCCGCTGTTATGGTAGTCGAGGATTGGGGAAAGCTCACTCGCCAAATAAGCTTTGCGCCGTCCGTATGACTATCGAGTCCGCATACGACATTCTGATTGCCATCTATACCGACAACTTTGTAGGTGATTTGGTCTGAGGTGAGCCTAGAAAAGAGGGGTAAGCAGCTTAGACCTTGCTCCTGCATGCAATGGGCAATGCAAGATGCGGAGTGGTCCAGGGCGTAGTCCCAAGTATACACTAACTTATGACTCAAAAATCTGCAAACCTCCACAAAGTTTATTCGGGCTTATTCTTCAATGATAATGGTAGGTACCTGTCGTCAATGATATGATTGGCAAAGCACGATAACCGAGCTGCTTAATGAGGCTACGAGGTAACTCAACCCGGAGATTCGGGTCAACTTAGGTCAAAATAAAGTAGCATTAAGTCAATAGTCTCATGAATGGCCAGATAAGTAGAACACGACGTTGAGCTATCGGAATCCGGATAGATAATACGAGGTCATGAGAGAGTCAACGTGAATTCAGGGCCCCTTGCCCCCTTAGCACCTCGCTAGGTCGAATTTCTCCGTGATGGATTCCCACAACTCAGAGACATTGATTAGAACCAAGGTCCTAACATACGGCTGATAATCCCACAGTTCCTTTTGAACCGAATCGCATTTGATCGTACACGGCATCGTGAAAGGGTCGCAAAATTCTGGAAGCGGGAAGCCGCACGGCATGCTCATTGATGTAAGCCAACAAGTTTCGGAATTCGGACGAAAGAAATGTAGGCTTACGATGAAGGTTGACTTTAAAAAAAGAATAGAAGGATTTAATGGGCCAAAAGAGACGTTGTTCTTGAAGGCATTGTTACATGCATAATTCAGGCACTACAATACCGAATTGATGTAGGCATGGCTTGCAGGAACCACGAGGTACCGGGATTGTGCGGGATCTGCTTCAAGGTTGAGAGAATTTTGTTTCGCAAGCGGTAGATACATGTTTTGATACATGTTTTCATACTTGATGGGGATTGACGATTGTTTCATGCCAGGCAGTCATTGACCTGAATACTCTTGCGTTAGCATGTAGTTGATTCATTAGGATGTATTGAGACACCTGATCAAGTGGATAACAACTTCCATCAGCAAAGTTATCATTTGCGATAGAACAATGTCACATCGTCTGACAGCGTTTTTGGGACTATTGGGAAACATTTAGCGCCACCACATTTCTGTGGCTTGGAGCTTGAGCATGATCGAATCCCTGCGGTGGACAGCTAATCCTGCCTGGCTGAGAATGCGAATTGCAGATGGAGCAATCCGAACTTAATGCTTACTCTTTGAAACATGATAGAAGAACAGCCGCGGCGTAGCCCTAGCGTACAAGATCGAGGTGAATGGAGATATCTAGACAAGGTGCTGTCAGCCTCGTGCTTCTAATTATAAGACGTGAGGATTTAACATGGCGACGTCACTCTGCCGTACCGTGTCCAGAACCAGTCACAGATCTTTCACATGATACGAAAGTCATCCGATTTTCAGCATGACCTCTTTCGCCTTCAACGACGCTGGGTCAGACTAGATAGAAGAAATGCTCGCGAAGGTCAACGATGGAAACATTTGTCGTCTCCAATATTGAATAGTAGCGGTGTGAGCTGAGCGGTTTCAAAGCAATCAATATCTCGTGGCAGGACTTTCCGATCTGATTCAATGCAATCAATATCTGACTCCCGGTGTTGTCAGGCGCGGGACGTGAAGAAAGATAAATGTAGGTAAGGACAGTTCACGAGTACGAAAATAGAAACATACTGTGGCTGAGGCACCACCAAAAAAAAAATTCGGCACGTGCGTGGAGCTTTTGGTGTGGCTTTGCATGTCCCCAACTCCGAGACGCAGCCGAACCACAGCGTACTCAATCTTGCGGCAGCAGAAATGAATTGCATCTAATCACATCTACTTGCTCGACAGGGTTTGGTGGACTTGCAGAGACAAATGCACATCACAGTCGCCTCACTGATGACCCATCATGGTGAGGAAAACATCATTGAGCGAAGATGTCTCACCTTGGGGGTAGGCGGGGTAAGGCAGTTTTCTTCGTGTTGTCGTCCACTCTTATGCATTGATTGACTAGGCATGTGGTTTCTCAATGATTTCTCATACCGAAGGCCAACAGCATTTAGAACTCATGCAGATTCACGCCGAAGCCGCGCTTACTGCGCAGTGTAACCTTAATACGGGGCTGACTGCAACCCCACGAAACAATATAAGTTGTTGCAAGTCCGAGGCAACGAATCAGATGTCAGTGCTATGCATTTAAAAGTAAAGAATACTCGTATAGGTCCATAGACGCAGTTTAGTACTCTTCATTATCCATCTATCCGTTCATTCCCTTTGTAATTCATGCCTCAAAATTCAACAACTAAGAGCTGACTACGCGAGGATCAGGGAAGCATTCTACGACCATTTTAAGATCGGTCTCAGTACTACAAGATCGCATATCCGAGTACGAGATAAGATATATTAGATTAGCTGCAAAGAGCGTGGATGTGGAGGGTACCTCTCTTAATATGTACATTCGAGCTTGTTTTCAAGCTATTATCTAGCCGCTGACACCTTCTCAGCTTCTTCAACGTGAGAATTCATCCAGAAGTTCTTGGAACACTCTATTACACCGGCCATTAGTGTGGACACCGGTTGCCTCGGGTGTGTAATACTTCAGGTCTACTAATTACTTATTAATTAGCAGCAATATCATTTACGTTAGTCGCTCTCGTCATCACTACCTGTGTGTCATACGCTCAGCACTCGACACCTGAACATTGAGCCAGAATGTACATGAATGTTTTTCGTGTAATTAGTACGGATCGTTTATGCTGAGCATCTGTTGGACTCAGTATAAGGTACGTCAGGTTCAGTTATAAGAGGCTCTAACAGCGTGCCCGGCATAATTGAGGACGCGAAGAATATCCGCCTGGTATATGAAATCTATACTTCTCTCGCCCTTTGCCCAAATATATTTAGTTGCTAAGCAGTACTTATACGCCCTTTATCTGACGCGCCCATCGGCAACTGGTGAGCTAAACCAATTACCTATTCACTTAAAATGTACCCGACACAATGTTTTTAAACAGCACTTCCTAGGTCGGTGCTGTTTGTTAAAGCCCTTATGAATTTGAAATAGTACTAATATTACTCTCACAGTTATGATTTGATGATTCCCGATCACCGAAGTAATCGAGGTATGATTGGTTTTATGGCGTAGACATCGCAAATGGATATGATTCGCCCCATTCGCACTTCAAGCCCATTGGTCTGGTCTGCCCTATTCGGAAATGTGGCCCATTGGCTAGTATTGGTGAATAGGCCTATTATATTGGTCGAAATTGACTAATGGTCCCGGAAACCCGAATAGGCCGCTCTACCTGAATCGGCCGGATGTCGCCGTCGACCTATTTTTTGAGGTTATATTAAGATTTCAAGATAAATATACAACCTTAGGGCAAGATTTTAGAGCTAGTACTAAGTGCTTCGTGAGTATTCTGAGTACGAAAGAGAAGGAAGAGAAGTTAGTATTTCTATCTACATCAATATAGTATATCCGGCCTATTCAGGTAGAACAGCCTATTCGGATTTCGGAGCCATTCGCCAGTACTAACCAATAGACCGTATTTCAGAAAGGGGCAGACCAGGCCAATGAGGTTGATGGATGGGGCGGAATTGAATATTGATTAATGGACCAATAATTGACGAATAGGCCGGCCGGCTCATATATCAGTATAGTGCACATATGGTTAGGGCAGTGTAGTAGTCCTACAGACCTAGGCCATTCCACAGAAAAAGAGGATATTTTTTTATTTGCTGCTATCTAGTGCATATTCCTGATATTAGTAATACAAAATATGAAGTAGATATCACTTGCTTATACCCTCTTAGACCGGGTTGAGAATTGTGAGAAGCTAGAGCTCTTGGAGGAGTGATAGTGTTGGAACCACTGGTACGGATTCAGTGGTAGGGCCTATTTAGGGCCAGACTTAGGGTAACATTGGAATCAGGTTAATGGTTCAGGCTTGCGACGCCAATGGTTCAAGCATGTGAAGCCCAAGGGAATGGCCTGAAGGGCCTGAGGCAATGGGCCTGAATGGCATATAAATAGCTGGTCCTTCCCACTGTAGATACGTAGTACTTAGCACTCTTAAGCCGAATTGAGACAGTTGTACAAGCATCATTTGCACCTATTGTTGAATCCATCGAAGCTTATAAGCAGTACATTTAGTGCACTATCCGCTGAAGACCTTTAACGCCACGCCGCAAAAGATAGTATTAAAATCAAATGAACTTAATTAATATATCTATCTATCTGCTAGCTATACAGTGTAGGACTTAGTATTTTCAGTATTTTGCATACACCCCACCATAGTGATATGTATGGATTTTTGAGATTTTATTCCCAGTAATGCGTATTAGATTTCATACCACTAATAATATTTAGTATCAATTGAAATATCACTAATATTAGCAATATACTGAAATACTGGAATGCTCGATAGAATGTAAAGCCTTTAGCTAGTTGCCTTTAGCTGGTTGCTATTAGCTGGCTACCATTAGCTGGTTGCCATTAGCTGGTTGCCAGTGCCAGTACTTCTTAAGGGAGAAAGCAGGTCTAGGAGAGAGAAAGCAGGTCTGGGGGAGAGAAAGCAAGCCGAGGAGAGAGTCTCAGAGAAAGCAGGCCGAGGGGAGAGGGGAGGGGCAGCCCGGGCGGGGTAGCCCGGGCAGGGCTCCTTTCCCTAGCTTACGAAAATTTCAAAAGTGACGCCACTTCTAGAGAAGTGACAATTTAGGCTTACATAGCTTTACAATTGCCTAATCAGGAAGTTCAAATTCCTGAACTCTTAGGAATGTACTACTTTCCGGTATTTCAGTATATCCTCAGTATTACTGATCTTGGCGAATACCTACGTGCGTCTGTGATATCGAATTTTGTACATACGTACGTACATATGTGATCCTTAATATCAGCCACAGTATTACTGATCGTACACTAAGTCCTACACTGTAGCTATATAGCTGCTTGAAGAAGGTTTATATCCTCAAGCTATAGTAAATTAACGATTCTAGTATATTCCGTAGCTTATAAATAAGAAATAATAGAAATTCAGTATTTACAGATTATTCCTTGATCTGGGAATACCTCATTTATCGATTACATGAACAGTGAAGATAGCTGTGGAGCTCATTCTCACAAGAATGCAGGTGTATCCTTCAGCCTGTCAACCACTTCAACCACTTCAACCACTTCAACCACTTCAACCACTTCAACCACTTCAACCAATTCCTCAACTACTTCATTTGTGGTACTATCCACTTCAAGAAACAGTTGCTGAGCAACTATTATATTCTCGTCAACCTCACTATCGGTCATTTCAGCCTGTTTGCATTTTCTTCGTTCCTGATTCCTACTTGCCTTTTAAGCTCCGGAAACTATCCTTCTACGCCTCCCAGACCCCCAATCACCTCCCTTTATTGAGCCGAGAAATTTTATAATATATCCTCAAATCGACAGATCAACAGCAGCAATTACACCAGCATCTACGCTAGTATTACTACGAAGTAAAGGGAGAATCAATATTCTCCCCATCCACCAAGCTAATTGACCAATGGGCTTGAAGTGCGAACGAGGCGGATCAGATTCAGTGCTACTGTCTATAGCAATTTGCTAATCGTGAACCACATGAAGGGGTCAATATCGCATAAAAATATAACATACGGTATTAATGTGACCTTATGCTTCTCTTTAGCTTTGTTTCTTAGGGCGCCTCTTTTCTGACCATGATATAGATGTCTTGTACACGCAGGAAGTCTGTGCTTCGAATCCAAGCAACTATCTATCAATGTGGTGCCGAGAACAATGTGTATCAGGCAACACAGTACTACAAGATTCCGGATTCACTAATGCCTGAACTCTGCTATGTCCGATGACTCGTGACTAGTGAAGTCTCACGTCTGAATGGATACTCGTGGCCGCATCTGTGAGCAGTATCTGGTTCGTTGGTTTGTGGGTGGTCCAGTTTGATTGCCAGTTGATCGATCATCGGCGAGCTTTGTTAAAGATGTTGATGCCTCCGCATCTTAAAATAAATAATAGTCATTCCCGCGGCTTTCTTAGAAGAACGAGGAATGGAGTTCTTTGTGTTCTTGGAAGAGGAATTGCGAAGGCCTGGAAGTTTGTCGGCCTGCTGGGTATCAAATGGCAATTGATCTGAATCTGTTCATACATCTTTAAATTTGGCTTCATATGGGAAGGTACAAACGTGTTAGAACAGGAATAGGAATGATGTTGATATATAACAAATGAGGAAGGTGCTCAATTTTTTGAAGCACCCAATAAGAGCTTTCATGTGGCTTTGGAAGAGCTTTGATAGACTTGATGAGAGAAGTTGGCGTTTCACTGAGTTACTGTTTACTGCCTACGAGCTTCTCTAGCATCTCTCATTCAAACCCTAAAGATGATGTAAGTATCATACTTACAGTATGTATGAAACTTAGCTAACGAAATCTCACCCAGCAGATTGCAAGAGCGATGGACGACGTTGAAAGAAACAACACTTTATAATAACTCTAAAATGTCTTTATTTTACAAATCCACTTCCTCTTCTTGTCATCATATTTTGAACTCCAATATCGTTTCGTTCGAACATAATATATTTCATCATAGTATAAAATTGTCGCTCTTTAATTTAACTATCATTATATTCTATTCACACAGGCAAAATGGGTAGCGGGAGCCCCTCGAATTCAACGTTGTCGAATGGAAGAAAATCTCCCTTGAAAGTTGTAAGGAGGCGACCAACAGCAGGCGAAAACACATCATCATCATCATCATCATCATCATCATCATCATCATCATCATCGGCTGAAAGTTCTCAAGAATCATCTTCAACCCCAATTGAAGAACTTCCACACTTATCACCATGGACTACCATAACTGACAACGCGCTACAACCTGTACTTCCTCCCTCGAGTCCACGACCTCGCCATGCAAACCTTCCTACAAGCAACGTCGCATTCTCAAGTATTAGGACAGACGGGTCTCCTGATTTTGTAGGTATGAACACTCTAGATGCCGAAACTGAGATCGAAATACACATATCACATGAGGAGCTCATGTCTCGGCGACATCCTGTCATATTGAATGAGAAAAGAAATGATGATACTGATGGCATACCTGGCGATATCACATTTTGGACCACCCTACTCATGATACGAAGGAGACAGGCGGAAACTGGTGAATTTCGGCGTACTTCTACCTCCCGCTTTTCTCACAATGCAAGTTCTGTCTACTAACTATCTAATGAACCAGCACCTGCACCTCCATCTGCACCTCGTAAACGAATTCCGAGGCCCGATTTCGATATACCGAGATACAATAGACGGGGTCACTTAGTCTGGCCACTCGAAAAAAACATGTTTGTGCAAGATTGGATGCAGCAACCACAATCCGAACCGTGGCGAGAACGACAGTCACAATCCGAACCGCTGCGACAACGACAGTCGCAACAACCTGGTTTCGTTGTCAATACAGACATAGGGTCTTCGTTTGCAGGATTCCATGATAGATCAACCATCTTGTCCGCGGAAGATGAAGACGAAACCGAAGCTGCCGAAGCTGCCTCCCAGCAGGATGAAAATATGTCAGCTCGCGATTACAGAACTCCATCGACATCGCTAGGTGTTGGGGGTCGGCTTTATAGTACTACGGCGAGAGGGTACCTAAATCTATCATTCATGGATAAAGAACATGAAGAGTATGAGGATATAGACTCAGAAAATGCTGAGAATGTTTCGTCAGATTCAGTAGCGCAGCAATCAGCACCGGCATTACCAACACGTTCACCACAGGTTCAACTGCCTTCCCCGCGACATTCTGCCGCACAACCGCCAAAATATCCACGGAGACAGAGTATGCATGGCCATATTGATCGGCCGCCTATGCCTGTGCTTATCGAGACAGCGAACACAGACTCAGAACCAATGGACTGGGAGCTAACGCCAGATGGGGCTCTTGTAGTCGATATTTCTTCTTCAAGGTTTCATGAAGCGCTCGAAGGGAGTCAAGATGGGCCTACCAATCAAGGATTGGAGCCAAATCCCCCACGGGAGGATACAGGAATGCAAGAAGATATCTCCATGTCAGGTGTTAGCCAAAATGGAGGTCCTTCTAGGGTAAACTAGGGCAGAGCGAGACTGAGTGCAGCTCTGCTGATCTAGTAAATTCAGGGCTCGCGCATGATGGAAATGAAAAGATGTTGTGTTTGATAACATCATATATAGATAGGAAAGCAACTTAGTTAGGTGTGATGAACAAGCACAATCATTGGATTATTCTTATCCGTTCTTTTGTATTTTGTATAGTACTATCTCGTCCCGAGAGTTCGGTAGCCATCTACCTATCAAGCGGGCCGAACGGGCGGGAACAGCGATGTGTAGTTAGTTACTCAGCCTTACCCATCAAGCAATCAATCAATCGAGTTAAAAGTGTCAATCACTTCGGGAATTCCGTATCCAAGGCACCGGGACGATGCAATTCAATCCTAGAATTTTCAGTGGCCGATTGATTGATTATGAAGTCGGCAAGTTTATACTTTAAATCAACTTCTATCGGGTGGCAAGTTCCAATTTTCCCAAACCCGAGACCAGTCGCACAGAAACACCAATCATCTGATTCTCACGCAAATTCCAAACCCCATTTTTGAAAGTGGTGAAGGCAAAACGATAGAAAGAGGGCGGGAAGATGCGGGAAGACCACCGCCATACCTGTGTTTTAGCTGAAGGATTCGGGCATTAGCCAATAAGCATCACCCTCCCATTTTTGTATGGGTGGAATCGATTGAGTTCGGGTTTCAACAGGAGAAGGTGAGATTGTTATAAAGTTGACGACATTTCCACGCCCTTCGGACTTATGATGATGATTATCATGAAAGGATTGATGGATTTCTATTCTTACCGTGGCTGTACGTAGTAGTAAGTTTTTTAGGCTTTGCGCTGCTGACAGTTGATCATATAGGTATAGAGGAATAATAGACGGACGGCAAGACACGGGCGCTTATTTTACAAAAACGAGGAAAAGCAGGAACAGCCGGGAAAAACGCATCGACGATGAGAGAAGGGTGAGATGAGAAGATGGGACGAACGTATCACGTCAGATGGCGTTATGACTTATATCAACCTAAGGAGGCAAAAAAGCTCAACATCGACTGAATGCCGAGAACAAGAAATCCATCGTTCCGTCAATCCATCAACGGAACAAACTTCACGACAAGGCTTCACGGCAGGCTTCTTGCTGGTGTAATACGAAGCTAGTCGTCTCACATACTTTGTTCTGGCTCGTTTGATCGGCTACTTGTCGCCTAGCTTTGATTCTGAGTATGGTCGCGGATTTATGGGTATACGCGGATTTATGGGTATACGACGTACATGCAATTAATCAATCTGCACACCAGAGGTCGCCGCGACAAATTTGGCCTTCTCCTCAAGTGAGACCGGGACGATACGACCGTTTTTACTTGGCATGAAGATCAATTAGCTCCAGCGAGCGGAATGACATCCACATTAGGCAGAAAACTGAAGGCATCTTTATCGCAGCCGAGAGAATATGCGAATGGTGAATTTAGCAACAGAGATGAGGTTGAGGTTAGCTTCATGGTTATAGCACCGCTGTCATTTCGCATTCGCCTAAGTCTCGAGGCTCTGTTTTATGGGTTCGATAACATTAGGGTTCGATGCTACTGCACTCTATCGACAGCGGCATATCGTCGGCGGCGCAGCATAGACCCTAGTTGAATCAGCTGTGGGCGCTTCCGCAATCTACCTGTTGTCATTTTCGAATGTTCTATAGCACGTGGGATGAGTGAGGTGTGTATGGGGAATGTAACATTCATGCGTGCGTGGGATGGTTTTTTGGCTTATGGTAGTTTGAGATTAACTTTTGTGTTTGAATTTGGCTGTTTGGTGTGTGCAAGGTTCAGGGGAGTTAGTATATTTGGTACTTTTACTGGCTATCTGGAAGCGCGGAGGGCGTGATTCGAAACAAAGGAGGAAGGAAAGGATGAACGAAGGATTCACTTTGGCCGGCATCTAGGTTGGTGAACCAAAAGCTGCCCTTCGGGAAAGTCGCTCAATGATCGAAAGAACGGTGAGTGATACGCATTGGGACATCGATATATCGTGCAATCATACTACCAACTAAGGGGACGGATAGCACTTCCGTTCATGTGACCGGACCAGAAGCATACTAGCTCTGTGGGCCATCGGATCATGGACTTGCTCTGAGAAAGTGGACTGCTTCGGATATGATTGCCCATTACGGGTGATTGTATACCGAGTGAGGGTAACCACTTTATCATGCGATTGCGAAATCTGCCTAGCACATCGCAAGAAAAGGACTAAATAGACTAGCACCCACATTCATGGAGAGGTTTGAAAAGACCATGATCGACAGGTCTTTTAAGGATCAAGGCTTAGATTCCATTTATTTCCCACACAGCTTTTCCCACCGATGCCCACATTTGCACAGAGGTTTGTGGACCCCAATGTTTAATTCTATGCTGTAGCTGGGAGTCGTAAGTCATGTTTTCGCTTAGATATGTACCAGGTGGACGCCCTTGACTCATTAGTACCGATTGGTAGAGGCTGTCACTTCGCCAACAGCGGCATTTGGCGGTGGCACCTTGCCTGTTTGGGATGCAGTGCAGATGAGGAAGAGAAAATGATTGGCGTGGGACTCCGAAGCGCCGAGTTCTGCTTTAGGCTGAGTACGGGTGACAGAGGGTCGGATAGCAGCGATAGCAAACAGTTTAGCTTCTAGCTTCCCAGTTCGCTTTTAGCTTTTAGCTTTTAGCTCTTACCGTTTTGGCTCTGCGGTCTGATGTTTTGGGCCGGTGTTTTTCTTCGTCTTACCGTTACGTCTTACCCTGGGCGTGAACGGCCGGCTGTGTTGCAGGTCAAATGGCATGACCGGAGCCAAAGAATGGTCGAATCGAGGTCGTATACGCTTTGGTTTGTTGTAAGAAGACTTCTTGGGGGTACTGAATGGCTGGACACTGATTGGGTTCTGCGAGGGTGCAGCGCCTGACAAATCTACAGAAGCAGACTAAAAGCGAAGCCATGCAAGGGTGGTGCATGGAGGGGTAGACCTGGCGGGTTTTGATTTGGGAGGATGATGAGAAATATGGGGTGCCATGTGGTAACTGGCCAATTGAGATCCCGACGGAACGTAGAGAGGAACGATATGCGCGTTGTGATTGGTGCGTTTTGGAAATACCAAGGTACATTAGATATGCATATGTCTCGAGTAGAAACGGCACGCATTGATACTGAGTTAAGTAAGGTATGGAAAAAGAAGAAGAAAACGAAACGGCAGAGGGAGAGAGGCAGGAGAGATTCGTGAACTTACGAGCGGGCGGAAAGGGAGAACGTCGGGCCCAGGCGCAGTTGACGACAAGACTCCGTACACGATTCAAGAAGGATTCTCATGATGGCAAAAATTTTCACCGGGAGCAAGAGCATGTCTGAAAATAGCAATGAGTCGTCCATCGCTTCCATCGCATCGTGTATCCCTTCACACGAATCTGGCAGTCATCCTCAAGGCAGCGCGTCTCGAGGTAGCAAAAGCACTGACATAAAGCAAGACGGCAATCAGGCTTCCTCCAGCTCTCCGTAGAGCTAATAATAATATGTCATTATGCTAACTCTTGCAACGCACATTCGAAAAGGTGCGATGGGATGCTCATCCCTTGCCCATGCCATGGCCCATCTAACCCTTGGAAGCAACTGTGGAGAAAAAGGGAACCATGTACATGCTGATACTGGAATGTACATACTGTAATGTACGTAC
Source organism: Clarireedia hainanense (assembly GCA_026225975.1). Lineage (NCBI taxonomy): Eukaryota > Fungi > Ascomycota > Leotiomycetes > Helotiales > Rutstroemiaceae > Clarireedia > Clarireedia hainanense. Next base: position 247,522 of record JANHAA010000025.1, read on the forward strand.
GTGCGTGCCTCCATGCTCGATAACCGACTATTAACTGGAAATTGTCATTTGGAATGGTTTCGCCTTGGATGATCAGAGACACCAGACCAGTCCCGTAAGCTGCTTCCTTGGACACAAGCGTAGTGCGGCAAGGTAGCACCGATAGGATTTTGGGAATTATTCCGGCTCATACTCTGGATATACTGGAGCTTTGGACCCCTCTTTCCCCAACCTTTCAGATATCGAACATACTTATAGCAGTAGTGTCGAACTCAAACGTTGGTCGATTCGTCAAAGCTTGCTGCTCATCATCATCCACTTCCACAACACCAACAAGACTTCACCATGTCTGCTTGTCCAACCTCCTCTCGTACAGCTTCGATCCCGTCGACAAGCTCGACGACCAAACCTTCGCCTATTGTCAAGAAGAAGTTCTGCTGTAGTTTCCCTGGTTGCGGGAAGTCGTTTTCGAGATCGGAACATTTGCATCGCCATGCTCTGAACCACAAAGATGGAAATCACACATGCTTAAGATGCAGAGCGCACTTTCGTCGCCGCGATCTCCTCGGTATGTTGTCATTATGAAAACGGTTTGGTACTGCGACTAATAATATTTACAGATAGACATATGAACCGTCACAAGGAGAAGGATGACGAGGCCGGTGGCGAGGGTTTGGGTGTACTTGCAACGAGGAAGAGACTTTGGAGGGATGCCGATGGAAATATCGTCAACACGCGTCGCCCATCTTTTGTTCAAGAGGGCACCAAGAGAAGACAAACCACACGCGGCGAGCGCAAGACCAAAGCAAACAACGAACTGACAGTACAACTTGGTGTCAACCCATTACCATCTCCTGCCATGACCACACCCACCATGCGCTCCCGGTCTCCGTCTACCATAATCATCGACTCAGGCAGTCGCTACGGCGAAAGCGATGACCATCATAGATTCGAAGCACATCAAACAGTCACCTGGAATGGAATGAACAACTCATCCATGCCATCCCCACCCATCTCAGAACCCAGCATCCAGTCCACAAGCCATTCACCCGCGCCTGAACTAAGCGATATAGACGGACTCTATGAGGACGCGTGGCCCCACCATCTACCTCACATTCCGGCCGTGGTGAACAGCCGACCGGCGGAATACGATATGGGGCATTCACATTGGGGTAGTCAGCCCTTCCAGACGTTTATGGGTGCGATGCCGGAAGTGCAGTATGAGGATATCTTTAAACCGGAGACGGGCATGTACGATTGGCAGCATTGGAACAACCAGATGTTGATGTCGAGGTGTAGGGAGGAAAAGTACGAGGCGCAGCAGCAGCAGGGGGTGGAGATCAAGAGGGAATGGACTTACCAGTATCCGTCGCAGGCAGCAGGGAATTTTCATAGAACATATGGTGTTGGTAGATGTTAGATGTATAGGATGAATGTGAAATCAAAATAATTACAATACTATCTAATCTTCCACCACTACATCATGTGAAATTCTGTATGTATGTTCGATGATCTACAGTATCAATATCTTGCGTGACTTCAGGAGGCTCTATTCGATCCTCAAATTAAGATCTGATATCAAATGCGGCTTCGAGGCACAAAATGAGATACCGGTATCTCATCGAAACATTAACGGACGGTAATTGAATTTCCTCGCCCCCAATGGCCCCCAAATGTATTTTTGCATCATCTGCATCATCGAATCTTACTCCCAAGCGATCCTTCCCTTTTGCCACGAGGGCAAGCGCACCAGAACCCAGACAGACCAACGTACTAAGAACTAACACCCATCTCATCTCGTACCATGCCATGCTAGTCATCCCATGCCATGAAGGAAAACATTCCGTGCAGATTCCGTAATATTCCACTCACCCACCCCCAAGATCCAATTGAGAGAGGGAGATCAAATCAGCCTCGGCACGCACTCCTCACCCGTCACTCAACCCAGCCCAGATCTCGTCAAAAAGCCTGCCTGGGTAAGCCCGTTAAATTTCCGTGCCGCACGTTAAAGAGACGACGCGGCTCCACATGCTGTTGGTAGCAATGGCGTGACAAAGTTCTTTCCAACTCCCAAGATTCCGTTCGAGAAGATAGAAGACCTTTCTCCACAGAGGGATATAGGGATATAGCCGCCGGGTTTTTGCGGCTCAGCACTTTGGCTGCTCCACTGCCTCTTCCACTGCCATGGATGCTTGGGCCCAGCCGTGTGGATCTACCTCCGATGCTACTGTGCTGTAGGTACTTGGTATCCTGGCAGAATAACTTACCGTAATGCACGGTAGTGCAAAACGTAGTACATACCTCTCCTGGAGGGAAGGATTTTGGTTTGGTTAATTGTGCTTGGGTGCGTGGGTGCGTGGGTGCCCGTTGCTGGAACGAGACTAATATTTGGGGAACGCGTTGATGAACTGATAAGGATTCCGGCCAATATCCCTGGTCCTAGTTTGATGCTTACGTTCAACCGTCGCTGTGTAATCTGCTATGTTGCCAAGATGATGCGATTGAAGCGCCTGGTAAATTGAAAATTCCAAATAATATGTGCTTGTCGTTAAAGTCAAACTTTTGTGTGACGGTGATGCCCCTTACCTTAGGGGCTTTGACGGTCAAAAAAGTATTTTTGGAAGAACTCAAGCATGGGAAAGGAGATTCTCGTCACAAAACGTGGGTTTAGAAGACGTTATCGTTAAAAGACTTGTCACATCGGCTTAAGGTGCCCATGCCCATGAACCTCAAATTAAGAAATATATCTCCATGGCTCCTAGCAATATCGTTCATTTGCCTGAGATATAGTTTCAACAAGGAAGATTGACGGAGAAAGCAGATCCTCTGCAAGATAACACAACGGAAACGGGTATTTTGCCCCCCAAACACCTAAAGCACCTTCCCTTTCCTTTCGCTCTCCCATACGAAAGTAAACAAACTCGATTTCGACCAAAGCCACTACCAAGTCCATGATAACAGACAGACTCGTGATCCGAGCTGCAAGCCCAACTCCACTCCGTAGTCACACGCCCCTTCCGGGGAATTGGTGGAGCCGCGATAAAATGATACAAATGCAAAGTAAAATCAAATCTTACACCGCCTAGTGCAAGAACCATGACTGACGGACTGACTGAATGGCTGGCTGGCTGTTCGTCGACGTTCCCGTGCTTTAATATTTCCCTGGTGTGTTCTCCAGACGCAACGTAACGCAACGCAACGCAACGCACGCAGGGTAGGGCAGGACAAGGGAAAGGGAAAGGGAAAGGGAAAGCGCCGTAATTTACGATGGAATACGCACCGTTCGTTCCTTGCGGCCTACGTTTGTCTAGCCGTTGGTCAAGCAGCTTACTCTGCTCTGCTTATGCTTAATCTTAAAGCCAGCATTGGTGTTGATGTCAACATGACTGTCATCACGTACAAGATTCTGCACTGTACATTGTCTCACTGTGCACTGTAAAGTTAAAAGCATAGCCGTTGCAAGTGCCGGATTTAAGCGTTCATGGTCTGGTCTGGCTGCCCAAACGCGGACTTGCACTTCCAGGTATTTTTGCACTGCGCAAAATGCGGCCATGCGCGAATATTCGCTTGCAGAATAGGACGAACTGCGGTGCGCTGTGCTTGTCGAAATGCAGCTGGGGATGGCTGCGCTGTGCTGGGGTAGGTTGGGTTAGATGAATTGCGTTGCCTACTGTACTGTATGTTTTAGATATGCAGGGATAGCACGCAAGGTAGGATTAAATCGAAGAGGTTTGCGTTTTGCGTTTTGGTGAGTTCGGCTGCTTGCTTGCTTGCTTGCTGACTTGCTTGCTGACTTGCTACTTTTTAGCTAGATCCTGCAAGATAATGGGTCAGTAAGGTCGGCAGAAAAACAAACAATGATTGGTCGCAATACGGTCAAATAGGGTTAACGTGTAGTTCATGACGTCGTATGGTTACACACGAGAGAGAGAATTTACGTACGGCCGTAATATGTTGTTGATTTCCGCACGTTTCAGTAATTCACGTGATTTATACTCCTTTCCGGCTCCCCATTAAAGTCCGTACAAGTCCTTTTTCATCTTCATAACTCTCCATAAAATTAGCCCACGCCATTCTCTATGACGCAATATCCAACTTATTCTATTGCTTCAATTTAAATGTCTCAGTGCTAATCGAAGAAAGGAGAAGAAACGCGTATGACGCGTCTGCCGGAGATACAGAATCCGAGAGGAAAACAATCCATCTGACATGAGGACATCTATTACTTCAATGCAGACCGGCTACAGACTATTCCTAAAGACCAAAAGTTGTGGACGGGGATTAACCTCAGTATGCTCTTGTTGTCCCCATTCTTTCATGTTCTGAATGTGCCGCCGAGGGCGTTGACGAAGACGGCTTCAAAGCCGCTGCCAATGTGTCGCGTTCCCGTTCGTAAATTGAGCAAAGGTTTCTTAATCAACACCAAGTGATTTCCGGCGGTGTTTCTAGCATCGCAAGAACTCCTAGACAAAATAAGGGATTAATGCCTGAAGAACATCTCGATAGTAAACATTGAAAAATATGTTCCGTTCATGGCTTCGAGTGTGCACCATGTTGTTGTATGCAGAAACCCTCCCTCTTTCATTTTCATTTACGCGCAATTTGGGACGGTCAGTGTCATTCTAGGTAGTGGTACCACTATTTCAGACATCAGATCAGTCGTTATAGCAGTTAGTTGACGATGCAGATGTAAAGCTACTCCGCTATGCTATGTACCAATCGCGATCATGATTGCAGCAGGAATTGAGACTTGCAAGGAGTCGCTTCAAACGAAGATTGGTTCAGGCAATGAAGAGCATATCGTGGCATGTAATATTTGCTCTTCTGCGTCCAATGTTATAATTCTGCGGAAGATAGAGTGCTACCTAATGAACTATATCACACTTGACGTCTTGCTTAAGGCTAATCGAACTATACACTAATGAGATCGCAGGTGTGATGTTGCATGTACTCAAAGTTCTCCCATAAGTGGAAGTTTGGAATTCAAACTTCCGCTTTGGATACAAGTTTGTGCCTCACTACAGCATGAGTACCTCCATCGGGATATCTACTGGCATCGTCATATGATGAAAATTGGAGGACTTGCGGTGGGAACAAAAGCGGAAAAGGCCTCATAAGACTTTTTGAAGAGCCTAGCATATTGATTGTCTTGATTTCTCCGCGATTTCGTGCAGCACTTCTATGTGCATGGCTCGAATTCCAAATCATGCAATTAGCCAATCTCTTAGTACTCATCTTAGGAAACAGCTGCAGCTACATGTTCATAGCTGTATGTGGAAGCAAATTCAATTGGCTCATACACACACCCAACAAAGAATCTGCGCCTGTCAGCAGTAATGCGGCTGTTAACAGACCTATTCACATTACCTATGATATTCTTTCCGCTCTCAAGTGTGAAAAAAAGGCATTGTACTAGCCCAGGTTCTAACCTCGTTGTTTATTCATCGAGTTAGGGCTACGAAGCATGCATTGTTACTTGGAAACGCATGCATACATATACATTATATAGTCAGTATGGAGGCAACCCACGTGAATGTAAGTGATACCTTTTCGTTACATTTTACTCACTGACATCCAAGTAGAACTCCACTTTAGCCTCACTTTTTGGAAGTCAAGCCTTATTCCCTGGTAGTATCGATTATGGAGCAGCGCAGAAATATTACTTTTCCACGCAAGAGCAGGAATTGACTCCAGAATGCATACTCACACCTGCCTCAGCCAACGATGTGGCCGAGATGTTAAAGAAGATCGTTGAATACCAGGTTAAATTTGCAGTGCGTGGTGGTGGTCATACACTGAATAGCGCTACGGCACACATCAACAATGGCATCAAGATCAATCTTAGATCATTGAATCGGATAGGTGTTGACTAGACCAAGGGGGTAGTTTCAATCGGTGGTGGAGCAAAATGGTCAGAGGTCTATCCGGTACTTGATGCGCTTAAGCTAGCCATCTCGGGGGGAGGGGGGGGGAAAGGAGTTCCTCGAAAGGATGTTCCCAGTCATTAGAGGAAGCGTCCTTTTCCTGGTCGACTATCTCATTGAAGACTCTACTGGCCAAAAACTGGTCACCAGTCCTTCAGTCTCGCTAGAAAACACGTACATTGACAAGAACGGAAATCCATGATGCAGTGCAATCAGCTTGCGAACGCCTCTCACCAATGCAGATTAGGTCCTTCGGACAACTTCTTGAATGGGGGAAAGAGTTCACCGAGTTCGAGCCAGGCCATCGTCACACATCGCATCTTTGGGGTCTCCATCCTGGAAACAGTATCACGCCGTCAAAAACACCGGATCTTGCCGCAGCGGCCGTAGTGACTTTACGACGTCGAGCGGAAAATGGTGGTGGACATACAGGCTGGAGTCGTGCTTGGCCGATCAGTATGCACGCGAGACTAGGCGATGCAGATGGCCGTTCTGAACATATTCGTAAGCTATTGAAGGACAGTACTATGCCAAATATGCTAGATTTGCATCCGCTGTTTCAGATTGATGGCAACTTTGGTGGGCTGTGCGGGGATCGTGGAGATGCTGATTCAGTGCCATGATGGGTATATACAGATTCTGCCTGCGTGTCCGAAGGAGTGGAAGACGGGATCGCTGAGGGGGGTGAGGGCAAGAAATTGGGTTGAGTTTGATTTTGAGTGGGAAGATATGTTGCTTACGAATGTGGTTGCGCACTCGAAATTGGGGAAAACAGATAAGGTGTTACTTCCTGATGGTAAAGTTGTGGAAGTTAATGGACCTGGAGGTCATCGTATAGTTTGATCTAATAATTCTATCTATTGATCTGATGGTTGCTTTCCTTTGATCATGTATGTGAACAGATCCTTGATCACAGTAGTTGATCGTTTTGGATACCTCCTCTTTTCCTTGGAATCGAAATCCACGAACGTAACACCAAATCGATCGGTATATCCTGCCGCCCATTCTATATTTCAAGTTAGTAAGGTAGCACTAAATCAGAATATTGCTTGACTTACCCTAGTTATCCGTAAAAGTCCATGCAAAGTATGTTCTAATATCAACGCCGTCTTCCTTCACAGCTCTGGCTAGTGCCTTGATATACCCCTCGAAGAACTCGATCCGAAACTTATCATTCAACACCTCTTTACTTGGCTCAGTCTTCCTTTAGCCGTCGTCCCATTTTCAGTACTACAAATAGGTATATGATATCTCGCACAGATCCAATTCAACAGCTTTCTAACCCTCAAGGACACGTCCTCAACCAATACGTATCACTAGCCGGCCCTCTCTCCACCCCCTGCTTATTCGTATCCAATTTATCAATATTCCCCGAATGATCATTGATATCCGCCGGGCCATCTCGATATCTCACAAAAGTCGTATAACTATTCATCCTATAAAAATCCGAACTCCCCATCACCAACTTCTTCTCCTCCTCCGTAAACCTCGGTAATCTCTCCCCCAACTGTTTCCGCATATTCTTCGGATAATCTCCGGTCCGATAAATCGGATCGGCAAACCACGCAATCTCAAACTCCCGCACCCGCTCCGCAGCCTCCACATCCAACGGGTCATCTTCGTCCCACAGCTCCGAGTAATTCCCATGTAGTGTAATACCAATCGCGCCGCCTTGCTCCGCTTGAAACTCCTCGCGCTACATCTTCACTACGTACCCGTGCGAGACGAGTTCCGTGTGTCTTACAATGAACGGCTCAGTGCTGGGATCCCCTTCTTCGTTCAATTCATGGTTTGACGAGCGTGCTGGCGCATGTACACCTGCTGCGTATCCTGCTAGCGTATACACACCAGGCTCATTATACGTAATCCAATACTTAACCTTATCACCCAAAGCCTCAAAGCACACGCGCGCATAGCGCATAAAATCCGGAATATACGCCTGCATATCTAAAATTCCCAAATACCGATCCTCCATCGCCTGCGGCATGTCCCAGTGAAAGAGTGTCACAGATGGCGTGATACCATTCTTCAACAACTCATCCACCAGGTCGGAATAATACTGCAATCCCTTCTGGTTGACGGGATCGTCGGCTCCGCCTAGTGGGATGATGCGCGACCAGGAGAGCGAAAATCGGTATGCGGTTACGCCGTAAGATTTCATGAGCGCTACATCGGTGGCGGTTTGGTAGTAGGAGAGCACGGCGTCGTCCTCGCTGCTGGAGTCTTTTACTTTGCCGGGGTGTGCCCGAATGTGTCCCAGATAGAGGGGCCCTTGCCGCCTTCCACCTGCGCAGCAGCGGTAGCGTAGCCGAAGTGGAAGGTGGAAGGGAGGATATCTTTGAGGTCTTTGAGGCGTTCTGGATATTCATCTTGGGGAATTAAGACCTGGAGCTGTGATTTGATATTTGTCGGTTGATCTTTGGGTTTTTGACTTTTGAGATATTGACTGTGATGTCAGGTTATATCATGTTATAGTGGTCAAAAATAAGTTGATGCCGAATCGGGAGCATCTTTCGCGAGCCTCGGCAGTAAATGCTTGGTCAAGTGAGATTCCCTCCGCATATGCATCGCCTAGTTCGGTTGTGCGATTCGATGGTGTACCCCACATGATGTGGTTGGTGGAAATAGATTCGCGAGGACGACGAAGGACGAGCTGATTCAGGCTAGAGTAAGCCTTGCATATCGTTAGTTAGTTTCTAATGTCGATTCAACTTAGTATTTAATGTCTCGTGTTGTTGAAGGATTCCGTGCTCTTTTGGAGAAGGCATTGACGTTAGGCCGCGCGCTGAGTACCGAAGGGCTCCAGGAAGTTGTGCACGCTTTGAAGGACCTACTAATTGCTTTTTTATCTGGAAATTGGAATAAATTATGGTAAGAAGAGTTGATGACTTCAATGTTTGCAGAAGTTCGATGGAATATGCTGATTCTATATAGCCACCATTAGATCAATTCATCCTGTTTGGTGTGTCATTTCCAAACCTTTCGTTCATGGATAAATATTCTGACTTATAAAGGGGATAGTATTACCCAGAGCTCAAATAACCCAAACAGTTTCTCTTTTGCGTCGGCCCTTCAGGATGGTGAGTAATTGTGTCGTTTGATGAAATTGAATGGTTATCTTTCGACTCTGACACTCTGTGTCGTTTTTTCTGTGTCACATGTGCTGATGGACCATGTACAGCATATGTAAGAAAGCTTGATGTAATTAATAGAGGATTCAGGCATGTCTTCCAGCACTACTACCATAAATTTATATCAGCTAACAAAGCAAAGTGCCTACAACACCAACCACGGCCTGGAAGTCCTTCCACAATGGTTTCCTACCCCAGAGCAAGCATCCGTGCGAATTTTCGTGCGTCTATCTGCCCACTGTCAATGAAATGAAAACACACTAAGATTGTCCTACAGCTCATTTTCTTCGGCGCCAATGACTGTAACCGCGGACCCACCACCAAGCAGCACGTTCCGCTCGAACAGTTTCGAACCAATCTCGTGAAAATCATCACACATCCTATAGTAAAAGCTCATGATCCAAAGATCATCCTAGTCACCCCAGCCCCGGTAGATGAAGCGACTTGTAGAGAGACAAATGCGGAGTGGGGGAACTCGGATGAGCCGAGACGAGTGAAAGACACGTTGGCTTATAGGGATATGGTACTGCAGGTAGGGAGGGAGTTGGATCATCCTGTGGTAGATATTTGGAGTGCGATGATGAAAGTTTGTGGGTAAGTAGTGTGCTTTTCTGCTGACTTTAGCTTTTTTTTTTTCCGTCTTGAAAACAAACAATGAAACCTCGACGTGTACTCTAAATGGAGGTTGGCTGACGAGATTGGTTATAGTTGGAGTGAAGGAGATGATGTGAATAAAATGCCAGGCCAAGAAGCACTTGGGAAAGATGCGAGAATCTTGAGACTGTTATTTGATGGTACGTTATTCACGTCCTCCCTCTCTCGAAGCTTAGCTAACTTGACCGTTTCCAGGCCTCCATTTCACCGGAGAAGGTTACAAGATACTATTTGAAGAAGTGAAGAACTGTATAAAGGGCCGCTACCCCGATCAGATGCCGGAGAAGCTAGACTATCAAATAAAGATGCAGTGGGAGAAAGATTTGGGATGGTGAAGCGTCGTTAGAACAGCCTGTCTCCGTGAAAGTTTCTTTGGTAGAGTTCCTAACAATTTCGGGCTTTCAAAATCAAACTTAGAAATAGAGAAATATATTCGAATTTCTAGTACAAATCAAAGAGATTAAGAGAAAAAAGTAAAACGCAAGCCAGCAAGATCAATAGCAGTGTAACACACAGCCAGGCTGCACGGTCTCAAAATGACATCATCATCAAACTTCTTCTAAATCAGCTTCGACCCTGGCGATACTTTGAAGATTGACAGTGTGTCTCGGTCTTCTATGCTGCTTTTTCGTACTACGCCCCGATACTTATCGCTGGCCGTTTGCCAAGCTATTCTCTTTCCGCCTTGCGATACTGCGTCATTTTGTTCCGTCACGTGCTTCTGCTTGGTCATCCTTGTGTACCTGCTCGACTCTTAAGCGCGCACTTGCCGCTGTTGCCTCTTTTTCAAACGCGGCCCTCCAATCTCTGTCTAGCTTGCGAGGTCTCTTGCGTGGTTTCTCAGCCTCCTCTACCCTTTTCAGCTCTTCGATTGCTTAAATACGCTCGAAATTTCTTGCATGATCTGTGCTAATCGCCTCTTGCCGTCTGACAACGATCTATCTTTTACCCCTCAGATGCTTTAGTGAACTTATTACCAACCTCTATTGAAGAAGAGAAGTTTTACCTCCAAGGGCTGTTGTAAAACTGTTAATAGTGGGTGGCCCCACTAAAGACTTTAATCATGCTAGTATACGCTTTAGTGGGCGTAAGCGAATGCCAATAAGCAAGCGAATGTATGAAAAAAGAGCTAGAAATATACAAGAATTTTATTTTTCTCACCAAATTTATATATGATTTACGAATTTTTAATATAGTATATTGTAAAAACCCTTTGCAAGATATATTAGTATTTCTTATATAATATCCTGACAAATCTGTGGAAATTGTATACTAGATTTATAAAGTTAATTCTTCAACTCTTGTACAATATAGATACTAGGGTCTGTATACAATTATCCTTCGAGGAGGCTAGAATCGAATACTCTCTATAGTCTAGAAGACTATTCTTACTGTTTAGGTAATAAATCAAGTTACTTAATATCAGTTATCTATTCGTACTCAGATCTTTGCAACTATATATCGACTTAAGGCTATAGAATTACTACTTAAACTACTACCTTCGCTACGATAGTTTCAAACGTTTCTTAAAAATCACAAACTCCTTTATACTATTAAGACTAAACTTATAAGCTATAAGTGGATTAGTATACAAGATATAATAAAAGTGGAATAATAGTTTAAAGATTGGGTTAAGAGATTAGAGAAGTATAAGATTATAATTAAGAACTTATATAATATAGACGAAACTAGTATATAAATAGGAATATAAATAAGTTACGAAGTTATAATCCTAATTGATATACTCGAATACTACGAAAAGTCTTCTGAGAATCGAAAGTCGTTGATATATATCGAGAGTATCTATGTAGATAGAACCTTTAATCCTATATTTGTTATAATCGAAGGAAAGAGGTATATAATATTATAGTATAATAAGTAAGAACTAGATCAAAGTGATGAGATTATACTTTCTAAGTCTAGGTTTATAAACAACAAGCTTGTAATTTAGTAACTTTAGTATTTTATAAAGGATATTAGAAGAGAAATAATACTAGAAGATATAACTATATTACTATAAAAGATTCTTTTAGTTGATAAATATACTAGTTATACTATAAGCGAATTTGTCTTATTAGCTCAGAAGTATAAGATTATAATATAGTCTTTCTTACTATATCTTATCTATATTATATAGCTATATAATATAGGGATATTTTATATATAGAAGTATTAGTATTAATAGGCAATTATTAAATCTATAAGTAATAATTTCGATATCGAATATACTCTTCAACACTTCCTACAAGACCTTCTTGCAATTCGAGCGAAGATATTCAAGTCTATAATAGTCAAGTATATATTCTCAAAAGTAAGTATATTTCTATCTAATCTCGATATTATAAAGTTGAATATAGAGGTCTTTATACAGAAAGTAAAGTCTATATAGATTGACTATAATCTAGAAGACTTCAATATCGATTTGCCTCTACTACCTCGTATCCCAACTATATATATAGACGGAATTCATTATATTGAGTATATAGAGTAAAAGCTCTTTTACCTCTTAAGCTTACCTAGTCGATTACGATATAAAGATATAATAGATAAGATTATATTAATATTATATAAGGGCGAACTGAGTGAAAGAACACTTTAAATTATAACTGATAAAGTAAATACTAGAGTATTAGCTAAAGTTTAGAATAGAAAGTCTCTTTAATTAGGTAGTTAGCTGTCTATAGCAGAAGTACAAACTAGATTAACTGCTAAGAAGGAAGTAGAAGCAGCTTTTCAAAAGAAGAGACTAAAGGCTTAATTAAATAAGAAGTTCAAAGCTATAAGAGATAATATATATACTCGAGGAGTAGTAGCCTACAAAGCCGAATTTGTATATAAAAGAGAGATTACACATTTTACAAAAGTAAATCTATCTATTTCCGAAGAGCTTACAGTTCTTATTCTTAATCTATATCTTGATCTAGTAGAGGAAGCAGTAGTTAAGAGGGTTGAAGAGCAGTGGAATCAAGAGAGAAGTAAGGGGTATAATATAAAGTAAATAGATACTTTTAATACCTTCAGAGAGAATAGCGATTATATCTTTATAGTTGACGAAGACGAAGAAGACTTAATAAATCTTGTAAATAGCGAATTGTAAATCAGAACTCAAAACAATTACATAGAATATATATTCAAAGCGGTCGAAATAGGTAGTAAATCCAGATAAAAAGGGTATTCTTCGTGTATTCGCTTGCTTATTGGCATTCGCTTACGCCCACTAAAGCGTATACTGGTATGATTAAAGTCTTTAGTGGGGCCACCCACTATTACTGCGAATGTAAATTGCATTGAGATTATGAATTCTAGGGCACGTCGGATGTCGGGAAATTATATGTGTAACATGAAGCAACAAGTTGGTTGGTTGAGATAACTTGGTTATTATTAGAGTTATGTCATAACTTAGTGACTGCCGGAATCCCATGTGTACTTCGATTTATTCAGAAGATCTAGTCCAAGGTGGCAAATAGTATCCAAAGGGGTGCCTAGTTGGCATCCGAGCCATCCACACGGCCCAAAGGTATCCTTGATACCCTATCGCAGACAGAAGAGTTTTCTACTTAGGTACTGATATGCATGTATGCCACGCGACACTAGCCCAACCTTTGTCCTACTTCACATTTCACACTATGTGTGAAAATTCTGCCACGGTCGCACATAAAAACACCGTTACAGTGTAAAATGAGGCGATCAATTTTTCCTTTTTGAGGGATGTAAACATATAACCAATCGGATGTGATACTAGTGTCAAAAACAACATCTACTTTAGCATTCCACAACGCTAAAACAGTACAAGACCTAGAACAATTCTAAAAAAAGATCGACATAGAGTACTGCGCTGTGAGTCCGTTGGAATCTTTAATGAAGAATGGAAGTAGGCTGCTGTTTCGTGGCCAGTGCCTTGGAGTGCCAGCCTGTGTAGTGATGACCCCTACACTACACTATATCTTCTGCCATTTTCCTCTTGGGAGCCTGGAGTGAACGCCCAATACCCACATAGACTTTCTGGAATCTTCCCGTTAGCTTTATGCGCCCCTGGATTTGCTGTTGCCTCAAAAGCCCAATTCAAGATCGTGCACCAGGAGTTCATCATGCACCTAAATGGTCCATCAGGTATTCGGCCAGGCCTAGTTGAAAAATATGTAGCTAAAGCACAGGCCATCCAAATTAGTACGGAAACGCTGTGGCCTCATAATGTTCAAAGGTGGCTTGGGCAGGAATATTTGCTGTTGTTGACCAACAGGGCTGACCACCATCTTCTCGGTGATGTTGACAACGTTATGATACAGTAGGTACAGGAAATACCCCCCCTGCGTTCCCATGGACGATTCCCATCCCCCTTGGGTATGCGAAGACCACAGCGAGCGGCTCCGCGGAACACGGCTGCATATATCGCCACTTGAATAGCTTCAACTAGGCGAACTAAGCGCCACCATCAGCCCCCGCAGAAAAATTCAAGTCAACCCACTCGGTCTGAAATATCACGGTCCATCAAGTGATTCTGAAACTTCAACCTATCCCACTCAACAGCTTCGAATCAAAAGGGGACCAAGTCGCGATCATGCACCTGCACTGAAAGACTGATTCCCCGTACAAACGCCCATCAATGCCTCGATGCTTTGCAGAAAGCTTTGAACCTAGTTCGTGACGAGAACACCGTGTACCCAGATAACAAGCTTCTGTTACATGTAGAACAGTGCAATCGGCCAGAAAACCCCATAAAAACCCAACTTTTCAACCCCAAAACCGAGGTCTAGATAGCTTGGGGGTACAGCAAAGGCTTCTCAGTTGGTCGTTGTAATTGATAAGAGTTGTCTCAGGGTACCTTACAGTGGAACTTGCATTGGCTTTAGCGCCGGTTAGTGCCGAAAGTCGCTACGAGATCGCTTCACCACCTCATCTTACATTGTGACCGAGTACAATCACTGCGTAATTTTTACTCATGGGCAAGTCTTATCGATCTTTTTCTTGCGGAGGCGCAGGATGGCCATGTTAACGGTATTGAATAAAGATAATCTGGGGAAGTAATCGAGAACTTCGAAACAGAGCTATATCAAGCATATATTCGTGGCTATTCGCAATTGAGATATCGTCAATTGGATCATCGACATTGTTTGCTTACACCAACGCGCAACCAACCAATTCATAACATACCAGATATATCAGTCATGGCTTCCCCTCCAACTCCCCCTGCGAGCCGCAGCCAAACATCGATCAATTCTACACATCGACAAGATCAATCGACCAATCGTCAAGATATCTCTCTCGAGGCCCTTGTCTCACATCTCCTTGCCGCGAAACGTTCCTTATCATCCATCAGCACCGTATATCGCGCAAATGAAATCGTCAATTCCGCAAGAGCTGCTTTAGAAGATAGTGTTGTGTTGCATGCGCGCACTGAATTCTTGAGAGGTGGAATCAATGAGCAATATAAGCTGTTGAAGAAAGTTAGGAATGGTGTCGAGAATGTGTACAACAATGGACAGAAAGACTTTAAGGTTGGTTTTTCTATCGGTATCTATGGGGCGCGGGCTAATCTGTATTTTTGCAGACTGTCATCCGAACCCTGGATGCGGCAAATGCTCGATTGGAATCTACAATGGATGTTCTTAGATCGACAATGGTGGAGGCTGCATTCCGACCTGCGGGTGAAGGGCCAAGAAGTCTATTAGACTTTGTTGATGAACAAGGAGTTGAGACGATGAGAGATGGATTGAAGGAGTTGATCCGAGAATCAAAGGTATTGCGCCAACTCTTAAAAGCGAATAAAACAACGTCTAACTGTAACCACAGGAAGCGCAAACCGATTTTGATTCATCCATATTATCCTTCGATGACGACCTCCGCAGTCTTAGATCAGCCATGACATCCATCAAATCTTCTACATCTCCTGAAAACGTACTTTCATCACCTATCCCTGAATACCTCCACTCTCTAGAGGGCCACGCGCACGAAATGGCTTCCCTCCTCACCTCCCTATCTAACCACTTCGATCTCTGCGTCAACGCCATTCGCCACACCGAAGGCGGTTACGCTGCCGTCCGCAACGCAGCCTCGAACCCACCCCCAGGCTCAGAGCCCGTCTCAGTTTCAGGCGTAATGACCACCTCTCACGACGAGCTCCACGACGTCCCAATCAGTGATGACGAACGCCACGAAATGCTCACCATCCTCGAAAACGACGCTGCCGAAGTCGAAGATGTCGTCATGGAACTGCGCGACCGCCTCGCCGAAATGGAGGATAAGCATTCCGCGATCCTCTCGCACGTCGCCTCCCTTACCGCCCGCTACCAAGAAATGAACAATGCCTACGCACTCCTCGAATCCGTCGGCCTGCGCCTCTCCCGCTATATCATCGCGAGCCAGGATTTCCGCGCGCGCTGGGAAGACACGAAGTTGCAGATCCACGAACAAATGGAGGAATTGGAGGGCATGCGTCTTTTCTATGAAAATTACCTGGCGTCGTACGATGGGTTGATCTTGGAAGTGTATAGACGAAGACAGAGTGAAGAGAAGGCAAAGGCGATTGTAAAGAAGGCGATGGAGAGCTTGAGGAGGGTTTATGATGCGGATATGCGGGAGCGAGAGGCATTTAGGAAGGATGTGGGGGATTTCTTGCCGGTTGATCTGTATCCGGGGATTGGAAGAGAGGCGCCAAGGTGGGAGTTTGGGGTCGTGGGAGGGGGGGAGGGGGATGGTTTGGGGTTGGGTATGGATGTGCTGATGCGGGATGTGGATCATGGTACACCTGTTTTGGAGAGGGGGGTAGTGGAGGGATCCAATTTTAGGGATAGAGAAAGGGAGAGGGAGAGGGAAAAGGAGAGGGGCAGAGGAAGTTGATGGGTGTATTCTGGGGTTAGGGGGATGAGACTTTTCTTCTGATATATTGTATTACTTCATCTTATCATATCTTAGTAGCTTACGAGCGAGGCAGCGGGCATGGGCATCTTGGACAGGAAATATCCAAAAGGACATAACGGAGTTTGGGTCGGCCATGGCATGGCAATTATATCCCGGAAATATGGGATCGGAAAAGGACGGAAAATGGTGGTATTATTTAGTTAGTTGATGTATCTACTACACAAGGAGTTGCTTATTTATCTGTTACATAATATTTGTCTGTCTTGAATAAATGAATTGTTTGGGTGTGACTGTTCTGCTACCTTCTCGTTGCTATTTTATTTTCTTCTCAAATTCTCCTTTCACTACTATCCTTTCCTCTCACTTTTATTTTATCTAATTCCACTTTCTCCCACCTTCTCTTCTTCTCAACTTTATTTCTCTTACCCAAACTACTGTAAGTTATACTTTACTTTACTCCATCTGTAGGTAATCTACTTACAGTATCTTTCTATTAACCAACCAACTAACTACCTCTGTTCTACTTATCTAATCTTACACTTCTTCCTTTACCTTTGCGTTTTAACGGACCACTCAAAAAAAGATAACCCGCAAATTAGCTGTAGCAGTAGCAGTAGCAGTATAAGTGACCATAACACAACAAGTTACGATTACAAGGTTAAGTTAACGTCGGATGGAGATAAATGTATGAAAGAAAGAAAGAATAATTGATTAATTAATTAACTTATAGAGTTTAGATGGATAGGCAGGTACAAGTTAGTGATATTTCTCTTCTCCATCGAATGAGACATCTACTATCTACTAACTATCGAATCCGGCTCTCTGTCTCAATCCATCCGTTTATCGGATGGCAGCTCCATGGTTCCGGTGCAGCTCTAGTCCGATGCGATATGGTGGGCCATAGGCGTGAGTGGATGTGGATGTGGATGTGGATGTGGATCTCGAAATACTAAGTTATCCTAAGATACCGACTACAGCTACCATATCATATCATATCATATGATTCCATACTGTAGCACGCTGCGGATTTAATAGAAAACCCCATACCATACACACTTTCATTCCATTCCATTCCATTCCAATCCAATCCAATTCATCCCTCACCATTTCTACCCCCAGTCCCCAAGACCCTATTCACCACCACATCTCATTCCATGAACAACAACGACAACTAAATGCACGAGCCTGAAGCGGCTGGCTACTACTCGTAAATTTTTCATACAAATACCCGACATCTTCATGCATGCAGATCTATGAGAACTCAACCCTACCATTACATACATACCAGCCATCAAAGCCATCAAAGCCATCAAATCCATGATCCATCCAAATAACGCGCACTAGCTAGCCAGCCAGTAAATTTAGCCCAAGCGAAAGAGGTATCTATCAAAAGCATCCATAGTATCGCCAATCCATAATAATCCATACTACGCATTGCCATGCCATAAAAAAAAGACAATCAACCCATATTGAAAGAAAAAGCCGTCTACTCCCATCCCATCCTTACTCTCACACAGAAAAAAAGAAAAGGAGAAAAAAAAAAGCTTCCGATAAATCAAGCAGCCTCTTCAACAAAACTTCCCCCACTACTCGCCGAATTCCCACTCCGCCCATCAACCCCAACCTCATCTCCCTTGAAGCTATAGAGTCTGACTTCACAATCCTCACTTCCAGTACACATCTTACTATCACTTAATCCAATACAAGTAACAGGACCTCTATGGCCCGTGAAAGTCCTCTCGCACTTTCCAGTCCGCGCATCCCATACTTTCGTCATCATGTCTTGCGCCCCACTGACTACTCTCAGCGTATCGCCAGCTAGAGCCCATACGCCTTCTACATGGCCGAACATCGTCTTCAGACAGCGACCAGTAGAGACGCACCAGAGACGGAGGTTATTGTCCAAGGCACCGGTGAGGATATAGCGAGGTGGACGAGGACGACTAGCTGGCCAGGAATCGAAGAGGGATGTGGGAGCGGATGGAGACGATTCGAGTTGATTGAGATCGGATGAAGATGAGATACTCGAGGTGCCGTCTTCGACTTCGTCAAGTTCAACGTCGTCGAATTCGTATTCTGGTGGGAGGATAGTGACTTGTTGGACAGGACCAACATGGCCTTCGAATACTTTGATGGTACGTCTGGTATCGAGATCCCAAAGACGGATGGTGCAATCATCGGATGCTGAGAAGACAGTTCGAGATGCCGCATCAACTTTGACAGTATTGACCCAGTCTTTATGGCCACGTAGACTGAATGTTGATTTATCCTCGAAGTTCCAGATCTTGATCGTGCGATCGACAGATCCTGATGCAAGGATATTTCCTTCGAAATGAAGACCCACTACTCCATCCGTATGGCCAGGATACGTAGAGATACATTCTCCAGTACGCCAATTCCATACACGAATACTCCTATCGAGACTTCCACTGATCAGTTTCGTGTCATCGAATTGTAACGTCCGTATGCCGGAGGTGTGACCTCGGAGTATTCGTAGACATTGACCAGTTTCGATGTCCCAGATCCTAATAGTAGCGTCATAGGATCCAGTAGCGAGGATATTGTCATCAAATTGTAGACATGTGACACCATTCGAATGTCCTCGGAATAATTTCATCGAGCATCGACCATATTTCCAATTTGTGCCAACCTTAAATCGATCCTTATAAACATCTTTCCAAGGTCGAAACTTTGGTCGTTCAAAATATGAATCTTCTGGATTTGTTCGTTGCCGCTTGGACACTTCTTCGGCAGAATCAATAGCAGTAGCACTTCTCTTCCCATAAGCATTCAGTGCTACAGCAGTAGATTCCACATCCCTTATGGCATCAGGTATGGGTGTTAATAGCGGCGACCATGAATTTAGACCACAGCCAGTAGCCCGTAATTGTTGTTGACGCTTCCAATCTCTCAGTCGCTTCCTTTCCAGCAATGGTAGACCCCAACCGCATTTTGTGCATTTCCTATCAATATGTTGTTCGCACATCTTATGCCAAACCACATCATCGTCTGCCATTATGCGCCATTGTCGACTAACTTGTGCCGCTTTGCAGAGTGAGGTAGTATCGAGGAAACAGAGTATCTTGAAGGAGATCTCGGAAGGTAGAGCAGTAATAAAGTCGATTCGAATGAGATCTCGCACGGCGGAGGAGAGGTAGGATAGTTGTGGAAAGCAGCATTGTGAAAGGATGCCCTGCAGCATGAGCTTTCGATGTTTAGCTGGTGCAGCTGAGAACAGGGTCCAGACGTGAGAAATTCCTTGCTGATCCGATTGCGACAGACTTTCGAGGTCCTAGAATTGACTTGTCAGTATCTGCATGTCCTTTCGTGAAGGTAACGCTTGTGTGACGCACCCTCTGCAAATTTTCCATTGTAGGTTCGTCTGCAGTCCGGCGACATTTTGAGTCGGGCCGATGTCGATAACAGTATTTCGTATTGGGATCTTTTCGTGCAGTTGGTGTAGACTGAGGACCTTTTCCATGAGGCGCATATTGTTCTGGAATATGCTTCGCAAGAAACGGCGCCACCGTTTGACCCGCCAGTTTACTCGTTGACGAGATAGCGATAGTAGGATCCGCCGGATCATGATCGGCTCGGCAATTGTCCTCCATGGAAAGTGGTTGACCAGTTTCTATGATATCGGAGTCGAGTTCTATGATATCGGAGTCGAGGTCTTTTCGATTTGTGTTATTCTTCGATAATACTTGGTTGCACAATTGCTGGTTTGTATCTTTTGAAGTGATTTTCCTCGAGCGCTCTAAATCCATCTCAACGGAATGGCGCAGCGCCAATGTCTCGTCATGACTTGACGCCATATTCACCATGCGATGGTGAAATCTGGCGAAGTACCAGCGGGTAATAATTGCCTCGACCAGGAGGTACAGGCAAGGCGTAATAATGGTCGTCGCTGAGTGGAAGATAAGCCGCAAGCGGTTTCTATGGTAGGCAATTGTTGACAATTATTAGCAAGCGATGAGCAATATCGCTCGATCTCTTTTGATGTCGACCATGCAAAGTATGTTGTTATATCGTGCGCTGTTATGAAATATGCTGGGGCGAGCTGTGAGTCGTCGGAAGAGTTGAGGTCAATTTCTCATGAATTGCGTGCTTCTTTTGCGACTTCTAAGGTTGGTGGACCGCCCCAGCAAGCCAGGTTTCTAGTTGATAATTAATCCGATTCACTCGAGAAAATCCGGGGCGATCGATAAGGACGCTAGAACTACCAGCAGTTTCCGGGACACTGAGTTTAATATGTTCCGCAAAATTAATCCGGAGTATGGCAGAGCGACGTTTGAACAAGCGCTGCGGTATGAATTGAAGATACATTCCATGAGTTTTCCAGATCAATTCATAAAGGGAATAGATAAGGCTTAGGAAATCGACGGCTTCAACAACCCCTTCAAAGTGGCAAGAGAATTGAAAATAAGGTTTTCTCCCCGGAAAGGTACCGTGAGCCTCAGGCACAAACAGGTGCCAATCACGCGATAAGGATTCAATTTTCATCATTTTCGTCCCAGTGTTAGGAAGATTTTCGGTGGGACGGCGAAGACCTGTTACCGTACGAAGTCCATGCTCGGATACAACCGCAATCAGTCCCGACGAGGGAGGATAAATGGCGTTCCGGCACTGGAATCCCATTCCATTTCTAATCAATCTCGCCTGCTTCCATGAAGCCGAAGACACGTCGGCCAAAATCCGAACGAATTATACCCGAAACCACGGGACTTAGCCGTGGGGGCGAATTTTGGTCTCCTCGTCATGCTGCTTTAATCACTTACCTCCTCAACCCCTCAATAACAGTCACAGTTTACCTAATACCAAGCATTTTTGTGTACTCCTTGCGCTACTTGTACTCTCGGTGGTCGCATCTTTGGAAGCATGTAGACGAGAAGGGCTGGAATGATATTCGAACTGTTCGAGTGGCAGGCTCGCCAGGTCGATGATATTTGCGACATCGGAGCTCCTGGCTTGATAACGATGATAGCCATGATAACGAGGGTTGGACGTAATGAAACCAACAAGGGCTCGATGAATGTGGATGTCTCAATCTGCTCTAGCTCATAGGGGGTTCAGCCACAAGTGGCCTCGATGCTAATTCCTAAAGTCACGTGAAGATATCGATGATTATTACTATCACGTGCCCCAGACTGTACATCCACGCACAACCTAATCAGACCCCTTCATCATCACTTCTATTTTTTGAGCATAGGAATCAATCAGTCATATCTCTGGTTACAGTCGCTCAAAGTTACTACCACAACCCTGTGTTCAAATCTCCTCCACAATCGCATTACCTAGATCCTCTCGCAAAAAAATCCTCAGCAACAGCAGCCTAAGTACAGGAGGCCCTTCATTTCGTGTAGGATCCACAGCATCGCCGAAAGAGCGACCAGCAGCTGTAGCCCGATAGATCATACGCACGTGCATTGAAGGCGAGGGACTCTACGGAGCTCTTTCAGTGGGGTATAGGTGGGGGCTCCATTACCGAGGATAAAGGGGGTTGCTTGGCATCCTAGACTTCGTGTGAGGAATGTTGATTGTTTGTCGAGCCCCTGCCCCCTAAGGAGGCAAGTAAAGTAGCTCGCACACTAGAAATGAGAGAGTTAACTATCTGCCTAGTATTACGTTCTCTTATGCATCATGTTGCAAACTCACCCTACACTTCTATTGTTGTACATTGTGCATCAAAGGTCCATCCAACCTGTAAGGGTGTGGGAGGCACTCATGGTGCGATCAGATGCTCTAATTTTCAATTGTGCTACTTTTTCAACGACCGGAATCTTCGATGGCTACGTCGTCAAGGCTAAGGAGCGCCTTGTCAAGTATCTCAGAAAGGCTCTCAGATACCCATCCAGATCCTGTTCCCAAGTTCTTCGCTACAGAGTTCAGATCACTGCTTACAGCTCTTTAGTCTCCGAGTTCTTCTTGGCCTGTACAAAGGATCTCGAAAATACTGTATCCTTTATTATCATGGAAAGGAAATATAGTAGCAGGTAAATAAATACGACGATGACCAAGATAAGTACAATCACTGCGGTACATTTACACACCAACACGAACCGTGGCCGCGCTATAATTCCATCGAATGATTGAGCGGTTAACCCAACTTGCATGGAGTTCAGGACAGTAGAGACTATGGCGAAAAGGGTCAGGATTGGCGAAATAAAGCCTCCGAAGTAATCAAGCCATTGTGGCTGAACATGGAAGTACGTTCGCTAACTTTCCCAAGAATGAGAAGGCCAATTTGTTAACCCTTGTGAGCCGGAGCATGCCATAAGAATATCGTGGAGTAAGATCCTGATTTTCGAGTTTCTCAAATTGGGCTATGAAACGAATAAAACTTTCGAAAGTATGTTCCTGATCTTTCCTACCATTTTGTGGGATTAAGGTCATGAATTTATCAATGGCGAGATTAAAGTCGGATTCGTGTCGTATCATGTACAGTAGGTGTACGTTCGCATAAAACCCACAACAGCTTTCCACACTTCCAAATCCTGATGGCGGATATATCTCCAGAATGCTCCACACAACAGGAACTTGGGAATCGGTTGATGAATATCTTCTCCAAATGCCATATCAGATGCAAATCAGGCTTTTCTGTGACAATGATACTTCGTCCTTTCACCATCTGATGGTGCAGAGGGTAGATATTCGTTTCACGTGGTATTGAAATTTAATCCCTGTTAGTTGTTCTATTTATCGCCGTTTGACTTGGACGGATCAACAGACTAGCCACAGATAAGGTGATATTTTGTCTAAGGCTTCGACTAAGAATGATTTGCGAAAGAATCTTCTGAGATGTACAGCATTTAAATGGACCCAAGGCTGCCCCGGCAGGGTCGACTCGCCATCGGCTCTACGCAACTGAGGTTCGTAACGCACTCATCCATCGTGAAGGAGCAAATCTGATCGAAGTTCATGTATCGAAACATCATTAAACTTGTCTATGGCAAATAGCACACGCCGAGCATGAATAAGTCTTCTTATAGCAGATTTATATGCAAATACAAAATTTTCAGTTTGCTAATATAGTCACAAACGGAACATCTAGAGTGGAGATATGCGTCAGTTTTAAGGATGCTACCTGACTGATTTCGCCTACGGGCCATCTTTTCCTTGTTACAAGCCAGAGTATCGAATGATAAGACGATGCGATGCCAGCCAACTTGCTATTCCAACTTTACAACTGCGCCCCGAACTTTGATGCATGAGGTATTTGGCTATGCCATGGCTGAGTAAGGTGAGGCGTTATACTGGTGTGATGGTACAAAGATGGCTGTGTCCGAACAGTTTCGGCAGTGCTGCCATCCAGTCAGGATAGCTTGTGGGGGATCACACGATCCCGGCTAGATTACGCAGCCACATTCTGGCATGATCGTGTTCGAGATGCCGATTTGTCAAACGGGAGCTCTGTAATTCATGCCGGAGCCTGTTCGATCGTTCTTCATCGATCTTTGGTTTTACAAGTGGAGCATACAACCTGCCAAGAAACTAAGAGAAAAGAATGATATAAAATCATGTCAATCATTTGACAGGCAGATGGTCGGCAGTAATCGCAGTACAAGCTTTCATTGAGCGTTACGGAACCATTCAATCATCGCATATCTCATATGCAACGACCACCAATCTTGGGGACTTGAAAAACTGAAATGATCCCGCTATTATATGGCAGCATTCTTGGCGACAGTTTTGCGATTTCACAAAATGAAGAAGTAATGGTTTAACTTACGCTGCGCACCTGCCATAACTAAAGCCACGGAATAAGCCCCCCATTTCTCACAGGTAGGCTTCGGTGTGGGACCCCATGGGACGCGTTTTCAACTTTTTGTCCCACCCATGGGACCCCACGAACTTTCTCAGCCCACCCATTGGGTTTCCGCCGTAGCCTAGCTTTCTCCATCAGGGTGTCGTGATATTCGTGTCTTTGCTCTATTGTAATAGTATCACTCGTTGAGGAGAAGGAGAGTATCTGAAGGAGTCAGGGGCAACAGTCAAGCCAGACACAAATAAGTCCTGTCCTCCCTTATCCTGTCTGTACTCGAACAAGTGCTGACTGAAGACCGATGTAGAATGAATAGCACTTTGAGCAGTGTTTTGAACTCCGCGAAGAGCGAGTTAGGAAATATATATTGGAAAAGTCTCCGTCTCTACTCGGAAGGCTTATATACGTTGCCATGTCCTACTGGAATTCCTCAAAAGAACTGTTGCTATCTTTAAAACTCTCGTTTGGGTTCGTTTTCGTTGGATTGGTGATGATGAGAGTGGTGAGCAACCCGACATAGATGCACGGAGTTGTTGAGATTTAATACAGTAAGATATGTGACGAGTACTATGAGGGTAGCGACCGCTCCCAGCGCTGATAAACTGAAAAGATCGTTGTTACTGCTCCGAGAAGGTTTTAAATTGTTCAGTTCAGAGGAGAAATATCAAGGAAGATGTCCACTATACCATACAGAACGACAATAGCGAGAAAGAAAATGCTGACGAATGTGGAAAGTTTCACGTTCTTCCTCCATCGTGTCGATGCTCGACTGGCTTTACTTGACACCACTAACACTGAATAACTACAATGAGCTCAACATAAATGTATGAAATAATCAGAAATGTGTAAGGGACATCAAGTTAACAATGGTAATGCTGTACCTCGCACACATGGAACCATCAAGCTACCGCAAAGTACATATGAATTTTGGTCTGCAGCTTCCGGAAAAGAAAGATACTTCCCGCCTAGATTCGTACTGATGACTGATGACATACGTAGCCATGTTTTCTACACCTACACAGATACGATGTCGAGTAATCATAACTCATGTGCCAGGTCTCGCTGTACGATGGTACAGAGTAGACGAATTACTCTACAACAGCCGAGAAACACGCAACATGCGAAGCACGATAATCGTATAGAAGATTCTACCACTAGAGATCACACTCATAACGCCAGCTCATCTATTCACTCGCCAACCTCTTCGCTGCCAAACCCTCTTCCACAACTTGTTTCATCTCCTCACTTCCCATAATCCTCGCGTACTCCACAGCACTACCCCACGCCCCTTTTAGTTCCGGATCCGCTCCATTTTCCAATAACCATTTGACCCTCTTCACCGCGCCAGCCATCACCGCATGCACAATCGCGTACTTCGGTACCATGTGGCGCGACTCTTCCGCCCGATTGACATCTGCCCCGCGCGCTACCAGAATCTCCATGACCGGAATCTGGCCTTGGTCAAACGTCTCACTAGGTACCACCCGAGCCACATGAGGGTTAGTTCCCGGAGGACACGCGCCAGCCGCATAGTGTAACGGCACACCGTTCTTTATCTCCGCACCGGCATTTAGAAGCATGCGTACAGCCTCAACCTCACCACGTACAGCAGCTGTCTCAAGCGCGACACCGGAATCTGTCTCCGAACTGCCCATTCGATCGCGATTATCGCGCTGCGGACCTAGGTTTGGATTGGCGCCATGATCTAGGAACCATTTCAAGAGGGAAATATTCGTGACTACTCTAGGCAATAAGACAGCACCATAGTAGCCGGGAGTATTCGGCGTCCAACCATGTTCCGTTAGAAGTTTAAAGAGGGGTATTTGCTGCTCTGAAGGAGCAGAGAGGATGTGTTGTGGTGTTAGGCGAACGATAGGAGCGCCCGACGCAAGCAAGTATTGCGCAACTTGGATATTCCCCGCACTAAGGGCAAGGATAAGACCGTGGTGGAGGATCATAGGGGTGTAATTTTCGGATGAAACGATGGAACGGGCTGCAGTGATGGGGCCATGCCGGCAGGCGGATTCGAAGGATGTGAAGGATGTGGGCTTTTCGCCGATAAAGCCGAGGTCGGTAGGATCTAGAATCGGTATCTCCCCATAAACGATATTGAAATCCTCGGACTGGGATTGCATCATCATCGTCGGTTGAAGTTGATGATTTAGTGGTAGGTTTTCGTGCTTGTCGTTCGTCTGGCTCATATTTTGCTGTTGTTGCTGCCTCTGCTGCTGAGCGGCCATCATTTGCATTTGTTGCCGACGAGCGTTGATCATAGCCTGCTGCTGTAAATGTTGCTGTCGTGACAAATTCTGGTTGTTGGGTTCGGCCATCGCGTTCGACATATTTAAGAAAGTTTCCTTGATTCGATTGAAAACTGGTTTTTTTTTTATTAAAAAAAAAAACAAAAAACAAAAGACAAAAAAAAAAGCATCCGAGGAGGAAGAGTTGGACGTTGCACAAGAAGATATAGAACTATCCGATACCAAGTAAGAAGACTAGCCACACGTGCCGTTGAAACCGCCACCAGATCCTACCACCCAAGTTTGGGCTTATGTCGAGACAGCGTAAACCAAGGGCCATCTCTCTGACCGCGCACTTAAGGAGACACTAGATTTCTTACTCAGGAACAGACCTGTCTTCTGCTTCCTTTTCGGATCCCTCCACAGCCCCACCTCCTGGCCCGGGAGCAAACGAGTACGACGAATCTTTTGTCATTGGTCATTGGAATCGCCTGCAGAAACAATTCCAAACATCACTCTAGTCATCCTTCATGTGTTGAACAATGAATACTTCAATAGGAACATATTTTAGAAAACGACGTCAGTGCCACGGCATAAAGTCAGCCTTTGACTGCGGCGCACGTGAATGTCAGGTACCGTGAGACACAGCGGCCGGTAGGTTTCAATATGACATGCGAATGCGAAAGAAAAATTGCTATTTATGGCAAGGACGAGGCGGCACAGTTGTCATACGCTGCTCGTCGTCGAATGAATTTGTCTTCTTTCCTTGCGCATATCTGTGTGACTCTCTACGCATGTGTGATCTCGCCGGTCGGGCAGACGCAATGATTCCTTTGGGATTCAATGCTGGGGATTTTGAGAATAATTCGAGATATGATTCTCCTGTCGTCATTATGTCTACTCAGTCTTATCCCATTCCTAGGGAAGTCTGACGGGTACAAAAATGGCTCTAAGTCATGAAATTTCTTAATCGCCATCAACGCATCACTTTCCTTCTGTCTCTTTCTTGAAACTACACTTCATCATGCGGCGTAATAACGCAATGTCCTTATCAGCAGGGCAAACTGCTTTCATTCTCTCTTTTATTGCTAGTCATGCTTCTGCAGCTGCCATTTCTACCACCAGCACTTCATCCCTCTCCAGCTTCACACTTCCTTCTTCGACAGCAACGACATATGATGATGCAACTCTATCTGTCCTTCCGAGTGCTACTGGTATTGCAGTCAATTCCACGAAGACAGTCAACTTTTCGGGCACTTCCTCGAATGCTGTGTATACTCTTCCAAATGGCTGCGTCATGTCTGCTGTGAAGCACGATGATTCCGTTGTATTTATTCCAGGTAACTCATGCCCCGCCATTACGGCTACATCTACAAGTTCTGCATCGAAAATCTCCCTTGCCTCCTCCAGGAGCGGTTCTAGTAGCTCAAAACTTTCATCTACGACTTCCTCCCGTGTGAGCTCGGTGGTTTCATCATCGAAAATCTCATCAGCTAGAACGAAGAGTGCATCTAGCTCGTTAATTACTAGGTCTGGGGTACAATCGTCTCACTCTTCATCGAGCGGGATAACATCGCGTACAGCGTCGAGTGGTACGAATAGCCAGTCTTCAAAGTCATCAAGTGGCAGAACAGTAGCTTCATCGTCAGGCTCATCCGTCTCAAGTTCATCAGTCTCAGGCCCATCCGCCTCAGGCACTCGGGTTTCGTCTTCTCGTTCGTCGAGCATTGGAACTGGCATCTCATCCAGCTCCTCACGCATTGGATCGAGTATTAGCCAATCGAAATCATCAACTACTACGCGCTTACAATCCGGAAGCGGGATCTCTTCTTCCACTTTATCAAAGTCAGGAAGCTCATCCAAAACCGGTACCATTATCGCTTCGTCTACAGCATCAAAGTCCGGCAGTTCGATTTCTTCTAGCACTACTAAGTCTGGGACTGGGACTTCATCCAACGCGTCAGGCATTTCGTCTAAAACCAGTAACAGTGTTCCTTCGTCCAGCGTTTCGAAATCCGATGCTTCTTCGACCAAGAGCAATCCATCAACATCCGTAACTAATCAGTCAAAGTCTTCTAGCGGTTCCTCTGGAACACCACTTCCCACTGTAACGCTCGGCATAATCACCTCCGTAATTGTCAGCTCCGGCAGTACGATTCGTGAACCAATTCTTACCGGCTCCGGGCTCTCCACTCCAATCACTCTTCCCCCTATCACTACCACGTTTGCCAGCAATCAAGCTACATCTGCCGTATCATCTGTGTCCTCACAAATCATCGGTCTCATCCCCGTTCTTTCATCCTGGAAAGCGAACCCCACCCCCTTAAAGACCGACACACTGAACAAAGTCAACGATTTAAAGAACTCTGTAGAAAACCTCATTTCGGATCTCGGTACTGACTCGTCAAATAAAGGATGTGGCTCTGCGAAGAGGAGAAAGAGAGGACTGCTTGGCCTGATAAGCGACGTCGTTAATTCCCTGACATGTATCACAAAGGATTTGGACAACATTAAGAATAATGTTGATACTAATAATGTTGAAGGGATTGACAGTTTCGTGAGCGATTTGCAAGGGGAGACGGATGACTTGACGGATGAAAATGATAATACGAGTACGGATAAGAAGTCGACTACAGACAGCAAGTCAGAATCCTCCAAAACAAGTTCCTCGTCGTCGTCTACGAAAAGTAGCTCGTCTTCCTCCTCATCATCTTCATCATCATGTACAGGATCGGAAACAGCTCTTCATGTGACAATATTCTGCAAGCCAACTGTATCTACCACAGGTGGATCAACCGTGTCAACGACAACCTGCACGTCCAGCAAAACGGATACTGTAAGCGGATGCTCAGTCACAGGAACCACAACAACAGTTTCAACTTCTTCATCTTCGGCAACACAGACTCCCTGTGCTTCCGATACATGCGATGGCGCGTGTCCACTTGCCCCTGCTGCACTCAGTGGAGTTAGCATGGGCATAATTGCCACTACCGAAGCTTGTTCACTAATATCCACAAGCAAAACTTCAGCCCTTCCTACCGCTAGTTTTGGCGTATTTGGCAGCATTCCGGTCGCCCAGCCCACATCCGGATCGAGCAAGCGCTCATCATATAGTCCTGAAGATGATGAGCTTAACAACTCTACCCAGCTCCTCAAACGAGCTCTTCCTGACGTCAATCCCCCTTACACAAATTACGTCTCGCAAATTAGCGCTAACACCGCGTGGGTAAGCCAAGACGGTCTCACTTCTGGCCATTGGTACAACTACCCGCTCTTTGGCCACTCATCCGCCGGCATTAATGGTGTCTATGGCTGCACTGCTGTCATCATATCGTCCGAGAAGGGTGTGTATCTTTCGCACATATGGGAAGTTCCGGTGTTCATTGACAAAGACTGGAACCCTACAACCGACGCCTCATTCCAGACCAACTCTTTCAACGTCCTTCGCGATGGGAATCAAGAAGCGCAAAGTATTACGTCGTTGATCGGTACAGACGCAAATCCTGGTGTATTGAACGCAATATATGCACCGAAGGTATTCGTGCTCACGCCGCTGACTACGCAATGGGACCGCGATGAGAAGGGTATAACCACTCGTCTACGCTACCAGGATCGCGCGCAAAAACTTGCGAATGATTTGGCGGGTATTATTCCCGGTTCTGGGGGCTCCGGATTCACGCTGGGGTATACTCGAACCAGCCGGCAGGCATCGACACAGGAACCTGGTGTGGCTGGTCGCGCTATTTTGGAAGTCGATCCGTTCCAGACGTGGCTTACGGTAGACAGCGATCCTACGTCTGCCGGCTTGCAGGTCGGTAGATGGAGGTTGTGGGTTGAGGATCAGTTGATTACTTATCAGGACTTTTGGCTTCCGCATACGACGCCGCCGGCTGGTACAATTCAGCAGAGAGGTGTGGGATATGAGAACCCATGTGCCAATTTGACGGGCGGTTCCACTAGCAGCTCTGGCTCCAAGTCTGCTACGAGTTCTGGCTCGAAAACTGCATCGAGTTCCGGGTCCAAGTCACCCAGTAGTGCAAGTAGCTCCCCAAAGAGCTCAGTGGCTAGCACGTTGGTTACGACGACAAGATCCTCATCTGCTTCGCCTAGCAGTTCTAAACAGTCTTCTTCCGGTGTATCCTCCACGAAAACGACATCAAATAGATCATCCGTTACTCCGAGTACCACGTCGAAGGCAGCGAGTAGTTCGTCGACTTCAGCACCCCTGCCCACACTGAGCACCACCCAATGTGTTACTTCTTCACTCGTCAACTGCCAATATGTCTAGTAAGTCTCTCTAAATCACCTCTCAGTTCCGTGACTAACCTACAATTAGTTTTGATGCTTCAGTATGTCCTACCACGACCCAACTCCTACCTGCGAGTTGTACCGGCACAAGTACCTCAAGCAGCGCTTCCGCAACATCCACAGCTGCTTCGTGTAGTGTGGCATCTGACTGTCCTGCTTGTCCACTTGCGGGGGAGACGGCGAAGTGTACTGATGGGTTGTGTGATTGCAACACGGCGATACCGTAAAGAGACTATTGGGCTTCTCGTGTTTTGGGTTTCCGAATTGTATTAGTAGATATTAGATTGGCGTTTAGCGTTGTAACAATTGTAACCTTATTCCCATGTCATGAATCGTGATCCAAAGTCTGGTCCATAGTGGAGGAAGTATCCCGCGTGCTCTTCGCTGAATTCATATTGCCAAAATCCCGGGTAGTCTTTTTACGACCGAAGTTACCTGAGTCAGTGACCACCTCCCGGGGGGCTTTAATAGCTCGGTCACTGATAGCGTAGCATGCGAAGATATCAAAAAAAGGGTGGTCTCAAATCAGCTTTTCCGATAACATGAGTTCAATTTTTGTTTTTTGTTTTTATTATTACTTTTTATGTCTTATCCTTTTCTTTTTGACATTCGAAAGCAGATTAATCTGCATAAATTAAGCATAAGTCAGCACAAGTCAGCATTAAATGAGGATTTGACGCTGCACAAAAAGAGAAAAATTGGAGCTTTACCCCCGAAATCCACCTGGATACTTGGATAATCTGTACTTTGTGGATAATCCGTACTCTGATTGCTGATCCTGCTTTTACTCCTTATTTTTCAGTAGTTTTTGTCTTTCACTATTATATTGTAAACGGGGACTAAGTAACCATAGTTTGTTATTCCATTTCTAGATAATTTGATAGTGAACGAGAGGATATTTGCGATGTCATCTGTTTTCACGAACACGAGCAAGTTAGTGAGCGGCTCAGTATCGATCTACGAAGTAGAGCATATTTGATCTGATCAGATAGTCGCTACTGTTGAGTATCATTGCGTTCAGCGGTGAATTGATTTCGGAAAGCCAATACAAACGGATGCCAGTCCTCTGGCAGCAGTAGTATCGGCAGTCATTCGTGCTGCCTACCCGGAGATTCATGTGTTACGCCTACCAGGCGTAGGTGATGTGGGGACTGGCTAGATACAGGGGCACGAGCTGGTCGTATGTGAATGCCAACTCGTACGCCCTAGAAGCAGTAGCCATCTATGTTCAACAATACTACAAAAGCAGCATGTCGCCTGTGCCGTGAAAAGTGCTGAAATAAGTCGACCCCACTGTGTGAGAAATTGGTAAAAAGTGATCCTGAATTCCATTCTTGGTGAACTATGTACTCGACAGCTTTGAGGGGTTTATATCCTCAAGCTGTGCCCAAAAGAGGTTATTCTAGAAGCTTCTATATTACAAATCAGCAGAAAAACATAAGGTAATGAAAATATGGTCACGGTGCATCATTCCTTGATTTGGGAATGCCCTCAATTTATCGATTACGCGTGCAGTGGAGACCAATGGTTCCGGGTCCCTCATCTTCACACACTGCCACCGTCACAGTCTCCCAATCTCCGAATGACACCACAATAGCAAAGACGTTTAGAGTTCGGCTGCCGCCTGGGTGGGTAGCACCGACGAGTAACAACGGCGACCCAGACCTGTCTATTTCGGCAGAACTACATCTGAGCGATTCATCCATCACAGCGTTAGTCTTTTCGCACACGCCGGTTCCAGGTGCCAGAAATCATAGTGTATAGTCGCTACATATCGTCCATGCTATCTCCAAAAACACGCATCCTCTTTTATCCCATCAAATGAACAAGCAAAACAGTCAGTAGCTAGAATATAAAAAGCAGCTATCAGTTCTACGGAAATTCTACAGCAGTAATTATATCAAACAACTCGTATACATAAGCTAGATCAAACAATTTATCTCTCAGTTATTTTATCGAATAGTCTTCAAATAGATAGGTACAAAAGTCAGTCCAGAGCGAGGCGGGGATAGGATATGCTGAAGCATCCGAGCTTATCAAATATTGCCGTAAGCACGCCAAGAGATCTACCTAAGTAGAATGATCAATACATCATTAGGAGAGATTGACAAATGCTGTTGCAATTAAACCTCTTTTAGTCTCTTAGCAATAGAAAGCATGGCTACAAGAGCGACGCTTACAATGATGGCGAAGCATGGTCTCCAAACTACAGACGGGAGATGATGGGAAGACTTACGTTGATAAGTTTGGTAACTTAATTAGGTAGTTTGAAATGAGCTTCAGCCGAAGAAGTCGCATGGTTGCAAGGTAGAGGTTTATCATACTAGATACTCAGCCAAGGACGCGGTCTAGCAGTTTCAAGTAATAAGTAACCGTCTCGGGTGTTAGAATCGGGGCCCACTTGTCCCAAGTATACTCTTTCGTCAGGGCCAGCAGCCATTCCTCTTCAATTTGGTTTCTGACCCATTCCCCCAAACAGCTGCTCGTGAAAAGTCCCAAATGATTCCAGCCATCATTATTGCACGGCTGGCAGTGCTTATCGCACATTTTCCAATTCTTTGAATGTTTAGCGTATATACAGCATGGATCATACGGCTCACGCTTAGCAACATCCCAACACTCAGCTAACTTCTTCCTATAGACTACTGCAGCGGCCCGGTACCAGTCATTACCCATGTTTGTTGGGCTCGGTAGGAAAGCTCTTCCATTTTCATCCCTAATACTTCGTCATCCGTCATGTCGGGCTTTCAATTTGCTTTCAGGCGTGTCCTCTTCTTTTCTCGGACATGTTATGGGTTCGTTACCATAGAAATCTCGATTAAGCAATGGGAGGCAAATGAGAACCGGAAGTCGATGCTTTTCTTTCAGAGAAGGATAGATGAGATGGATAAGGGATTTCCCGGAGCCCCAAAGCTGGCCAGGAACACTTGCGTACAGTGAAACGGGCCCCTTGTAGTAGGAGCGGAATATCCGCCATGCAACTCTACATGTACAACCCCTATTTACTCGGCTACTTCTTTTCGGCTAATCTCCACAGGCACAGATAAACCCTCTCCAGAGAAGATGAACAAATTTTAATTTATCTACTTTACTTCCGGGTAATCCATAGGTGGATTGACGAATTCCAAAAAACCCACTGCTGGGTACTTATATGTGAAAATCCAAAAGTGACGTCACTCCTGGATAAGTGCCAATTTGGGCTTATATTTTTGTTTCACATTATACTGCAGCCCCATTATGTACTTGTCACCGGCAGCTCTCTGTACTATGTTGTATCATTAATGTCCCTAAGAAGCTCGAAGTAGTACTTGATAAGGTAAGTATAAATTTACCAAAGGGCTACGTAACGTCATCTTCGAAAAGAACTTGTATAAGTCCAGGTAGTCAAATCTACTACACGTCCAACCCTCACTTTTTCTCTATCCAGGAGTCTAGATTACAATGAGCTTTGAATATATATATATATATATAAGAAATTAAAAATTAGAAGGGGAAGCTGTTGCTATACAATCTATATTATTTTTGTTCTTCACTGCAATTCTTTGATTCTTTGATTCTTTTATATTGTTAACTAACGTTTATCCCTGCGTGCCGAGACGCACCCCGTAGTGAGACAAAAGGTAAGTACTTCGAGTTCAAGCGCCTAATAATTTGTGAAAGCATTAGAATTTCTGTTTATTTTTCTTTCAGTTGTATTAAATACCTCTCCCGAATACTCCTAACCTATTGATTCCGAAAATTATAATCGCAGTTGCCCAGTTGATTTATAGAGAGCTTCTTATTAAAGTGTGGATAGGACCACTCGACCCGCGACGCCACCATCAAGCTCTTTTCGCCATTGAAACTCATATAACGATTAGATATGGATTTCCAAGTTTTATCATAATGCTAAAGAGGTATTATCAGTGTTATGGCGGCCAGAGCGCGCTATGTTATATGCCGTCGCCATATCGGCTGATACCTCTTCCAAATAAGCGATCAAGGATCCTGATCAGCGGCGGTATGGCTAGTAATCTCGGTAAATTTATATCTGTGACTGCTATTGTAAACGTGTGGCGGCGACATTTGTGGCTGCGCAACACAACGCTCTTCGACCAGGGGATGGCGAGGCTTATTACATGTCACTGGACTGACCCCAAGTACTTTAGCCTTAATTCATCCTAAAAATAGGCTGCGCTTCCCAACGACGCCAATATTTGAGCCGGGCCGCAGATCACCCCGTCCCTCCATCTACCTCATCGTCCTCTCCTTCATTATCACTCCATCATATTGAAATCTAGACTCAACATCACTATTGTCGTGACTACGTATCTGCATAGCGTATCGTTTTGCTTTAGGCCTCTTGCACCCCTGAGGACTAGACTCCTGCAAAATTCCGATAGGCGCTATTCTCTTTCGCAGCCTTGCGGGGTACTACGCGCTCCTGATTACTACTCGCTTTCACACGATAAGGTTATCGGACATCGAAGCAACAGGCCTTGCCCTTGGGATAATATCTACTATCATTTCGATTATTGAAGCTACCAACAAAGTCTACGAGGCTGTCAATAACGAAGCGGATCTTCCAAAGAATTTCAAGAAGTCAGCAACCAAAGTCCCTCTTATCTCAAAACTCCTCCAAGATACGGAGAGATACATCGAGGCAGCAGACGAGGCAACAAAGACTGCATTTACACCTACTTTGGAAAACTACAAAGCTCAAGCCATACAACTTCGGGGGTTGTTTGAAAAGGTCATACCAGAAGATGGTAAACCGAGGTGGGATCGATATATAAAAGCTGCTCGGACCAATGGAAAAGGTGGTCGCATAGAGAACCTAGTTGGGGGATTTCTGGATGACTTGCAGCTCTTGGCAACGAAGTTTCCAGAAGTGACGACGCTAAGGACGAAGGAACAGCTGGCAAAGGCTGTTGAAGAAGTGGCTAAGATGGAACCTTCCCTCCCTGATGGCTTTAAACAGATGCCTGTGTACGCACACTATGGCAGTGGCTCCCAGAATAATAACACTGGGGATGGCATTCAGTATAACAACTCAGGGACTGGTCATCAAAATTCTGGTTCTGGCACTATGGTTATTCGCAACAATTACAATGGTACGCCAAATCCGTAGTACAGCGTATAAGAATCTGTGCCTAATATAACTCGTAGTTCATAATTATGCTTTACGCACTATCAACAGTACTGATTCACATGGAAATGTCTACTTTAAAGTACCCCGTGCTTTAAACAGTCTCTTCACGGGGCGTACCAAGCTACTGAGTCGAATGCAGAAGGTCTTGCGCAGTGACACTACAGTTGCTAAGAAACAAAAGAGGTTTGTTATCACAGGGCTAGGAGGCCAGGGAAAGAGCGAGGTCTGCCTCCAAATTGCTCACTTGTTGAAAGACGAGTATATTCACTCTAACGATCTGTTCATAGTATATCAGCTGACGGACATAGCTTCTGGGGCATATTTTGGGTCGACATCGACAAGCCTTCTACCGCTGAACGTGACTTTATCGCTATTGCAAAGCTACTTGGGCACTCTGCTGAAACTGTCTCTGAAGCACATCAATATATTACAACCACGCAGCGAAGCTGGCTCCTAGTTCTTGATAACGCTGACGATCCTGACTTCGACTACCAAGTCTACTTCCCACCTGGGAATCACGGCACTGTTCTTATGACATCCCGTGTTGCCGAATGTAGAAAGTATAGTCCAGACGCATTTGAAGCACTAGAGGGTCTCGGAGAGAATGATTCAAAAAGACTTTTACTCAAATCAGCTGGAATTTCTCCAGAATCGTGGCCACTGTATGATGACCAAGCCAAAAAAGTCGTCGCCCTCCTCGGATCGCATACGCTTGCTCTAATACAAGCCGGGGCATATATCTGTCAAGGTCACTGTCAAATCCACAAGTACCCTGAGGTTTTCCAACGGCAGCGACAACGTCTTTTGAAATACAGACCTAAGCAAGCCCAGTCGAGGTATCGCGATGTGTACGCAACCTTCGAAGCCTCCGCAGATGTCTTGGAACAATCTCAAACCGAGTCTGCGCACGATGCTCTTCGCTTACTTGAGATTCTGTCGATGTTAGACTCTAGCGTACTTCCTCTTCAGATTTTCGAGGAGGCATGGAAGGGTTGCAGAGAGATCTCACAGGCTAGCGATGAGGGTAGAGATATCCATGAATTCTCTCGAGACCACGTCTTGCGGTTGCCAAAATTTATGGTCCCAGACGAAGATGAATGGGACCAATTTCGTCTCACCGAGGCCAGTTCTCTCCTTGCCTCGCTTTCATTAGGCACTCGACAAAATTTGAACAGTTGTGTGGGATTATCGATGCACCCACTGACTCACGCCTGGGCCAAGGACCGACAGGATTCCAAGCGTCAAGGTGTGGCATGGATCGCAGCTGGCTGTGTTCTTGGGTTTTCTCGCTCTAATACTCGCATGTGGCAAACACAAGAGAGAAGTCTCCTTCCTCACATTTTGTCTTACTCAGACTTAAAGGTCAAGCAGGCATTCGACTTTGCATCAAAAACAATTGTCACTTCAATTCTTCTCCAGTGCGGCTGTGCTCTGCAGAAGATGCGACAAGATAGTAGGCTTGACCAATTGCTAAAAGACATGTTCCTTGAGCTTAGACAGAAACCTGACAAGCCATCGGAAGACTTGTTGCCGCTCTATGACCTTCAAGCAACAAGCCTAATAAACCTTGGGAGGAATGAAGCAGCTAGAGAGCTGCTCGAGCAGGTGATCAGGATCAGGCAGACCACGCAGCCCAAGACGCACCCTGATACGCTTACGACTATGAACAACCTTGCTCTCGTGCTCAATAGCCAGGGCAAGTATGCCGACGCGGAGGCTATGAACCGCCAAACGCTCGAGATGAGGGAAGAGGTGCTCGGCAAGACGCACCCTGACACGCTCACGACTATGAACAACCTTGCTCTCGTGCTCAATAGGCAGGGCAAGTATGCCGACGCGGAGGTTATGAACCGCCAAACGCTCGAGATAAGCGAAGAGGTGCTCGGCAAGACGCACCCTGACACACTCACGACTATGAGCAACCTTGCTCTCGTGCTCTATAACCAGGGCAAGTATACTGACGCGGAGGTTATGAACCGCCAAACGCTCGAGATAAGCGAAGAGGTGCTCGGCAAGACGCACCCTGACACACTCACGACTATGAGTAACCTTG